>JAQGCQ010000338.1:0-15706 GCA_034699945.1 Chamobates pusillus
TAACTCAATACAGGGGTGGATTGAGGAGGGTGAAGTGCTTGATTTTTCACTTTTCCTCAAATTTGTGTGGCATTTATTCCAGCGTTCAATTTTTTCAAAAGCTCCAGGGTTATTTGGATGATTATCTAATTGATAGGGATATCTAATTCATACTCCGTTGGTTATCCCTGGTTTTAAGCTATATATTAAAGACTAATACATGAATAGACGCACAAAATATAAGAAAAGTGTTTTTCAATAATAAATACAGTAATTCTTATCCGAAGTCTATATCATCAGTCCTTTAAGCGCCGGGAGTTCTCTCTCTTAAGTTTCTCAAGAATTATCTCCTAAAAAAGGGACCCGACTTTTGGGTGCAATAAAAATGGAGGGCTTTTATCGTTGAAGTAAAGATTAGGTCCTAAACTGTAATTATCGGCGGATTTTCGGATGAATACATGAGTCAAATGTTGCGTTACTTCTGAGTAATAATTAACTTCTAAACAGTTATTCTGCCCTTAATTTGCATTTTATCTGTTTTTGGGCCAACTTTTTAATTATTATCTAATAATAATAGAGGGGAAGGGAAGGGCTGTGACTGATAACTGTGACTTCAATTTCAATGGAAAGAAGAATAGCATAGAAAATGGGAATACATATCAAAAAATTGCTGAACGAAGCACACCATAAAAATATATTTTATGGTAATTCAGTGATGAAAAACTCTGGCTATGAGTGCAGTTCTCTGTTTGCAAAACACATATAAAAAGTTATTTTTATATTTCTGTCTGAATTTGTTATTCTGTGCAATAGATTAGAACAGAATAACTCAAAAAGAGAAGTGAAATTGGGATCAAATAAAATTGTTTTGATGTGATATACGGTATAATAATTTCTTTTTGAGGGATGGCTTCACAAAGTTAGTTATTATGTTAATGAAGATGGTATTCTCCAAATCAATCCATGGCTTGAGTATTAGGCAATGGGTGGAGTGGCGATTGTGTGGTGCGAACGCACTTACATTAGTGATCATATTTCAAAAGTATATAAATTCAATGAATGTTATTGTGATTACCAAACAATATATGAGTCCAGAGTTAAGGCTCTTCTCTTCAGTCTATAGTTTGACTCTAACTTAATATTGTCGTCAATTTTGCTCAGAATTCAATTGTGGCGTTCATTGCATTTCTATTTATGCCATCGCTTTGTGAGCTTAAAATTGTTGCAAAAATACACTTTTAGGGAATAGGCGTACATCGAGTGCCGATATAATGTGTAGCACTCACTCAAAATACATTAGAGATATAATAAATCTGAAATGTGGTCATCCATATATCCGGATCTCTTGTCAGACTCTAACGCATCCATATTTGAGATTCAGTTTAGAGGTTCGGCACAAAGAGAGTTAGCAATGGATCGACTCTTTTCCAGTCATCCATTCATTCATACTATTGAGTGATGTATTGATTAGTAGTTAAATATTACTTAATTCTGTGCAAACCCTGAATATTAAACAACAGTTACTCGACTATTGCACAGAATTGTGTCAGAGATGTGCAAAACTAGCGTTCAATCACTGGAAATAATGGTTTTTGTATATAAAATCTAACAGGAGCACCCTACTTTCATGCTATGCAACCCCCAATATTATTGCTCGTTTGGAGCCCAGAATTCCATAGCTTTGAAAGTGGGCACAATTGGCACAGAATGGGCACAACCCCTATACTCGTTGCCTAAGAATAATGTTATAGTTTTGTGTTAACAAGTTTTGTCTCAAATTGTTTTCTTCGCTCAAAATCATAGGTTTGCAAAACAAACGAAAAACAAAACAAAATTCAAAATCAATTTTTTTAAACTCGATTTTAATGATTCAAAAATAAATATTAGAATAGATTTGGGATAAGATTTGATGCACTGTGCGATCAAAATGATTGGGGAGAGCGCTAATCCTAAACGATTTATTTAATAATAGTTTTATATAAATGGGCTCTCATTGTGCTGTCTGTGCTGTCATCAGTATTTGTCGGACGGGCCCAACAGCCCAACGGAGTAGAGCCTAAAAAATGGTATTAAACGTTTTCTTCTTTGGTTAAGACTTCCTTCCATTAGAAATATGTTAAAAATACTCGTATTTAATATTTTTGGTGCTTTTTTTGTTGCGGGCCTTCAGTCGGCTGTCAGTCATAGTGATAGCAAACCTACAATCAAACGCAGTGGCGCTCTCGTTAGGTGTGAGAGATGGGACAGACAGGTGAGAGAAGGCTTGTCATGATAGAGAACTATGGGTGGTCTTCATTGCCATCACAATTGGTCGGCCGCGCAAACACACAATGCAAGTACTTTCTTAGAGTGGGGTTCGTTATTATTATACATGAAATACATTCAAACAAAAAGATATACTGAAAAACTGTGGTCCACCACAACATCACCACAACAAACATGAATCCAAACAAAGATTATCATCGTTTAAATTCAAACCCAGAATACACTCTTGGCGTTTATATAAGAGGATCGACACCGGATTCGCGGTTTAGCCCACATTGTCTTTGAGAATGGGCTCAGTTATCATTGAAATTTACACTCATCTTCACTATTGTTACTCAAAAGGAATTCCATTCTCTCTCATCACTGTCTGTAATGTCGGGTTCGTTCACTTTTAACAAGAAAATAGCGGTCGCACTGATCAAAGATTGCCAAGGTTGATTTGCTTTTGAATGTCTGGTTTTCTAGGAGCAGCACGTCTTCAAATGTGGGTATTATTGAGACTAAAGTACTTTAAATCTTTGAATTTTATCTGAAATTCCGAGTATTTTGTCTAAAATTTGAGGGATTTGAGCAAAAAATGCGACTCAATGTCAATAGACTTCCCATAAAAGTGCGAAAGAATGCGGTAATTATTCGGAGATAATTGATGTCAACATTAATCTAAAAGTTGATAGTTTAGAATGTGTTAAAAATGTTTATTTTTTCAATTTTGTAAATTAGTTGTTTCGATGCAATCATTATTTTGTATTCAATTTTATTGAGAGACTAAAAATTGTTTGAGTTTTCAATTTTGAGTCAATAATTATTTTGATATTTTGATGGATAATACAAATTGAATACAAGTTTAGTAAACTTTAAGCATATTATGTGCTCTCAAATGGCAATTGAGTGCTGTTTTGCAGACATAACATTAAATGTGATTTAATCGCCGGTTCTTTGAAAAGATATTCCTTTTTCGGTCAACTCATGTGTTGCCATAAACTGATCCAAAACAATATCGAATTTCTTTTGCCGACAATTAAATGAAATGTTTCTCAAACTTAAATCCAAAGTGTTTTTTCAAATGTGAAGAAAACACTATTTTGTGATAAATAGCTAACGAAAAGACAACACATAAAGAATCTGTTTTTATTGCAAACATCTGTCTGTTGAGGTGTTGATCATCGGTTTGGGCCGACAATTGCTCTAGTAAGTATATGTTTGCCGCACAGCCATAATTTGCACTGAATTTGAATAAATTAAATTCGGCTTTCGATCTAAGGCTGCGATAATTTGCAATAAAAGTTCACAAAACTATTTATAACATTGAAATACATTAACATAATATGATTTTGAAAATATCTTCAAAATTATAATCATTTTTATTTCGAATGTGTTTTTATAATACATGAGTTGTTTAATACATTTTATGATTTTCTGATTATAGGAATAGTGTTTTAGTTTCACAAAAAAAATTATTATCTATTTATTCAGTGATTATTATAGTATTTAACCATAAGTTGTGAGAGTTTTGAAGTCAATTAAAAGTTATGGACAGACATATGAAGTCATTTAAGACATGTGTTAATAAGATTGAGTCTAAAAAACAGCACAGAATAGAAGCGGTTCTCTCTATGTATGAGTTCCGATATTAGCTGTCGGTTATGGAAATCAATTCTTAACGAATCATTGATTTTCTGATTAATGAGTAATTTTGAACCAATATATGCATGAAATGCAAAAAAGTGTTGTCCCGATGAGTTTGCAGCCCAACCATTATAGGGGATGGCAAACAAGATGCACCACTGCTATCATGTTCTGTCAGGCGTTTAGGCATCTCATATACTAATGATATGTTCGCCATTTGAACACATGTTTTGTCGATATTTAACGGCTGTCACTCATTGTTGACAATCAGGTGAACAATATTTAGGATCAGTCAGTACTGCAGTCAGTACTACAGTCAGTACTAAAGCTATAGTTTTCTATTCAAAAGTGTTTTTACTCTCAAATGCTTTCTTTGAAATGAAATCAAAATTTTTGTTATTAAAAGCGAAACGAAGAGGTTTTTTGAATACTTGATCCGCAAATAGTGATCATTGAAAATGAAAAACTGATCCAACCGTTAAATTAGGCGAATGTAGGCTTTTCTCCTCCAATAGGCTCACATCAAAAGGGAAACGCATG
This sequence comes from Chamobates pusillus, assembly GCA_034699945.1. NCBI lineage: Eukaryota > Metazoa > Arthropoda > Arachnida > Sarcoptiformes > Chamobatidae > Chamobates > Chamobates pusillus. The sequence continues at coordinate 4,411 of JAQGCQ010000338.1, forward strand.
AAACTCAAGCATTAGGAGTGATGCGCGAAATGAATTAAAGATTGGAGCGAGTCTTGCAATCATTATCACCTTTCCCCACATTTACACATTTCTGGCGATCAGTTAAGGCTCTAAAGATAGGCACGCGATGTATAACCATCTATAGTAACCATTTGTATCACAAAACCTATGATTAGAGCCCAATATATTCCTTATGATTGCAATGTCTGTATATAATGCGGGTGTGGTATCACTCGTATGAGTCGCTCCAGTAATACGAAGTAATACTAATATTATTTTTAAGATTGTTTTTTATACGTCTTTTTTCACATAATCTATAATAACAAATATAAATACATTTTTGTCTTCAAAATTAATTATCTGTTGGACATCAGACTTGTGTGCCATTTGACAAAACTGCTCAGAGATGATTGAGACGATGGCTGTGCTGGTGGTGGCGGTAGGCCTGTGGCCGGCATTCCACTCTTGAGTAGACTATTGCTCAGATTAATGGGATTATTAATGAACTGCCGATATCTGGACGCAGAAACGCTGTAATCCAAATGCAAATACAAATTATAAATAATTGCATTAAATATCATATAATTACTGATTCGCTGAACAACTAATACATAATATCAGAGTTTGTGCTCACACTTTGCTGTAAATAATGTTTGCGAAGAAATTCTTAATAATTTATTAGTTGTTAAGTTTTTATATGTTTTAATTGTATAATTGTTTGGTAATAATATTTTAAGTTATTAGTTGAGGCACTTCTTTTGGCACACCTTTCAATCGGCTCTAATCTAATGACTCGACAGCCGATAAAACCTGACCAGAGATTCGTGTTTTGGTTCAGTAATTCGTTTCACTTAAAAGAGGTATTGCTTTGCAATTACACCAAACTTTGCGTTCAAATAATATTATTTTTATTGATATTTATTGTGAGTTATTCACAGCTCATAAATTTGAACCTAAATTTAATTACTTAAACCATTTTTTTTCTCAAACTTCAAAACAATTTATAAATGAGTTTTAATATTTAAATGATTGGCTGCCAATCCTTTAATGTGTGCGCTGAGTCTGGCGCTGGGGCTCAACCTTTGCTTTGGCCACTAATCTAATCATTTAAAAAATTAATGACAAAAAACAATAAGAAAAATATAAGTTTCGAAAAGTTGTTAAAACCATTTAATCATTGATATGAAGCCGACGGCAATCAGTTGTCAATTATTTACCGCAAAACTCGAAACTAATTTGTATTTAACTTCTGATTAGTAATCATTTTAATGTTTTCTATCAGAGGACAGGTATGACTCGACACAAGTGATTATTTTTAGTATTTCTTTTCAATCGGAAAACTGATAAACACCCTTGCTGTGTTTAATATAGCGTGGAAGCCTTGTTAACCACCTTAAATTTGTGCCTTGAGCATTTGTGTTGCCAAGACTCTTGTTTGAAATTGATTGATTCAATTAGTATTAATACCAAAAATGTTTAGTTATGTTAATAATTGTGTGAAAATTTATTCAAATATTGATTTTGAAATCAGAAAAATATTGATTTAAATGTGAAAATCAAGACTTCAAAAGTCAATATAAATTCTGAAATTCTGTTCGATTTGTCAATAAATGTGAAAATAATTTGACGAATGGATAGGAAATAACGTAAATATTTCTATGCATTCAAAGAAAAGGCCAATAAAATCAGTGGAAATCAATTGAAAAGGAATTGCTTTTTAAAACGATATCGAAATTGTATGGACTTTCAGGGAGGCTGTGGTGAAGACCTGACAAAATCACAAACATACGAACCCCACATATATTCTGATATTCAGTCCACTCATTGACTGTAAAAGTGAGAGATTAATACAAAAGCGTTTTCAATGAAAATGCTTTTGAATGGAATGAAAGCCAAACACTATTGGCGTCTATTATGTTAATCATTGAATATATTAGTTTTGTGGGAAAAAGTCAAATGTTTTCAGGTTTTTCTTACTGCCGGAGACACCCCAATGACACCCCACATGTCATTCACAAAGTTAACAATCCTTAAACTTTAATCCCTAACCATTTTTTGCTGAACACAAAATTTGTAAAGAATTGACGTTCGGTTTTGTCGACTGATTTTGGAGACAAATATTTGATTGAATGAAAAAAGATTTACTTTTTTTAAGACTTGAATCTTATTGAATATATTCCTGGTATTTGTTGAGTAGAGGAGCGGACATAAGAGGTCACAATTAATTCTCGGCTTCGAATCAATTGCATTATTATTAACCGAATACCAAACACTAGTTAACAGAAAGTCGGGGCGAAAAACGGGTAGAATTAGCTGTCAGTTTGAGCCGACATAGAGCTGGCACAGGGCTTGTAAATGGTGATGGCTGGCTGTGAGTTGGCACATGTCACCTTCAGAAGCTGGTGATGTTTAGTCATGAATGACAGCGCCATTGAAACTATTGATAGCCTATAATCGGCTTTTGCTAACAAAAAGCGGTACTTTTAGTCAGATTACGACTAATACTAAATACCGGTTACTTTACTTTACTTTACTTTACTATTACTTTACTATAATATTATAGAAAATTGGATTCGTTTGGTATTCGTTCGACAATTATTATCCACGAAATGGAAAGCAATGCAAATCCAAAACGTGTATAACTCGCCTAAAAATAAACGTTTGTTGGCCGCGATCTCCGTCACGACCCAGTGCTTAGCCGGTGTATGTGTATTGTGTGTATATATGCGCCCAATCCTTAGTAATGATTAGTTTAAATTGAATGCTATCTCATCGTTGATCACAAATCACTATCTCATTGCTCACTCCTCACTCCTCTCTCTTCGCATTTATAATTTAATTACTCACTAAAAACCAGTATTATTACCCGAAACAGGACAGCATAAGAGCAGTGCTGTTCACTGTTTCACACATTCGCACTGCATTTAAATATCGCAAACATAATTCCTAGCAATAGGTTTAGTGGCGTTACGCCAGACGTTTGATCCGTTCGGTCCCCCCTTTGGATAGAAATACCATTCATAGAAGCGATTCATTCATTCAATTCAATTAACTTTAGTTTTAAATCATCTGTTCTTTTGTCAGTTGAGTTGAAAACTATTCTCATAACAGATGAGAATCTGTTATCCGATTAAATATTCTTAAATGTTTCCGAGCATTTCATAATTGATTAGTTATCAATGCAATTATCAAATATAACCAGGATATAAATGATTTTCAATCAAATTTTGCACACAATTCGTGATTCAATTAAAAGTAAGGCTTTTATTGAATTTTCTTTTACTCTCAGAAAGATTTGCATAATTTTTGACGAATTTTTGATTCAATTTTGGGAATTGATATGAAATGGAATGACATTAATATTTCCATAATATGTTTGTTTAGATATGCTTTTGTTGATAGTATTGATACAATAAAAGAGGGATTCGTTATTAAAAGTCTTTTATGATTCATAGCGAGTAAAGCCTAAACCTATCATTCGATCGGTTGCTCACAGAGTCAGAGTCAGACTTAACTCAGTTTAAGCCGAAAAGAGTTCCGCCACTATTTTGGGGCATATATTGTATAAGAAATAATTGACATCAACTATGTTTAGAAGCGCTAATGTATGCCATCAATGGATGGAAGTGCGAAATAAATCTGAATCAACAAAATCGTTAATTCTCTAGTGTTTTGTCCGATCGTGAGATCAGTACCACTAATGAATTCCTCCCACTTTTGGATCGGCATTACATTAAATCTGTGAGAAAATACACACCAAATGTAATTGAAAAGTAGATCAGCTCTGAATCGACTCAAAAACTACAAAAATACTCCTTTCAGTTGGAAATATTCAATATTTTAACCCACCATAATCCGATTGAAAATTACCCTCAAATAGACACGACTCTCAAGTATTGACATAAGAGATAGTCTTATCTCTTAAGTAATAGTTGTGTTGAAGAGAAGCCAAAATATAAGAAAATCGTAACCAAGTTATGAACTAAACGGTCATTAAATATGTTTAATAAATAAGATTTGGTTGTCGTTTGTTCTGCACTCAGAAGTAATTTGATTGAAAAGACGATTAAAAGTTAATTAACGGAAGAATAATTGCTTCTTTGATAACTGAGCGATGAAACTGAACGATCAAACTTTTTAGGCAGAAGTCCCTTTCAAAACACTAAATGCCAGAACCAATTGCTTGACTATAAATAATTTGCACTGAAATACAGCCCAAAAAATACTAATTTTCAATATTTTCTTTCGTTTGAATCGATTAAAATCTGAAGAATTCATTTGAAAGATGTTTTTGAAAAATATATTCTTTACTCTTTTTTTGAAGAAAACTATTCGCAGTTAATAGCGATTAATAAAAAAGTTTGTTAATTAAAAAAATGAATAAATAATTTATCTAATTTTTAATTATATCGTGATATTTATTTTTTGGGCTAAACTATAAATTTATTGTTTAATACAATTTCTAACTTAAAGGTTGAGAACTCTTTTTTTGCCGAACAAATAACTTATTAGTAATAACTTATATTCGTTTTGAAATAAATTTATGGGATAGTAATGAAAGCTTTAGGCGATCGGAACCGACTCCACTCCACTCCACTTCATGTATTGCCAGAAAAAACAGCGAAAAAATTGTTAGGAAATATCAAATAATTTGTTGAAAAAAATCACACAATAATTATGATTATTAGCGAATGAAAAGTTGACTGAACCTAAAATCCAATAAATATTCAACAAATTAAGGCACGATTTAAGTTAAATGATAGTTAACTCAAATATATTAAAAGCTTTTTAAGCAAATCATACATTTTTTTTTTCGTTAATAAGTATTCAAATTTCATTCCCGAAAACAATAATTGAATTTAAAATGAGAATAGTTTTCGTTTAAACTACAGATCAGAGATTTGATTGATGTCTGCTATCAATCAATGTTTAAATTGTTTAACAATTTATTGTTTGAATATATTTAATATTAATGACAACTAACGATATTCAGCGCAAAAAATGGATAATTTATTAGTAGTGTTGAGAACAGTTGATACCAAACCATTCAACTCATTAGGAAAGGCATCATTTGTTTTCAATTAAAACTTCAACCACTTGAGCGTCAAGTGTTTAGAAAAAGTCAAAACTTTTGTTTGAGTACTAAAAACATTACATTTTTTGTACTTTTCATGTAATTGAAAAAAAATTATTATTTGTGCTGTGCTTTCAGAGGGGATAATAATTAGAGACTGACTGTTAATTGAAATGCAAATATTTGAGGGCGTGATTGAGACAACCATTAGTTTTGATAAAAAGGCTCATCAGATGCTAAACATGTTCCCAACCATTATTCTGAGGGCATTCCCGACAATAAAGACTCCGATCAGTTCTCATCTAAGAGTACGGAACACACAAAAAATAAGAGAAGAGAAGAAGAGGCGCACATAATATCAGAGTATATTTGCAATATATGGAAATGTCTTCACACCTGCAGTATTATCCCAAACACAGGCTTCACCAGCACTGGTCTGTTCAGACGGTCCGAAAATTTAAAATTAAAGCAATTTTTCTTTATTTTTCTCAATGAATACTGCATTTTGAGATCTAATCTAACGATCATTAGAATGAAAAATAATTTGAACCTAACTTTCCATTTGAAAGATAAAAATACTTCTTTTAAAACACAGAATAAATAATTAAATTTCAAAACTAATTATATTTCTCTCTCTCTCTCTCTCTCTCTCTCTCTCTCTCTCTCTCTCTCTCTCTCTCTCACGCTTCGATTAGAGCACCTTTTCCTCTGAATATTTGGTTAATATATTCGAGGGAATGAATAATTATTTTGATTGTCTGTTATGTAATTTGACTGAAAGTTGTGTTGGTTTGGAGGCGATAATCGTGTAATTGTTTTCACACTTTAGAAGAAACTCTGATTCTTATCATAAATTTGTTGGTCATTAACGCTAAGAGTGTTTATCAGTTATTATGCGGTTTAAGTGTTGAACTCATCATTAAATTAGTTTAATTTGTTTCCTAAATATATTAAAGAAGATTATCTCAAATATAATGTAATTTAATATAAATTTCATAACGTTTTTCGTTCAAAAGTTCATTTCAATAATCGAGATATTTCTGAGTATACATTGTTTCTAATCATAATTACAGCCAAAACACGAATAAAGAGATATTTTTCATCTGAATTGAGCACAACTCCGATAATCAGATATTAATTGACATATTTTTAGCGATCAGTAGAGGAATAGTGGATCGAATTGAGTACAGAATAAAACTATATTAACCTTTTGTCGATCTGCTGCTGTTGACTCCTAATCTTGACTCTGTCCACATGGACAGGTATGGGCACATGTATTTTGTGTCCTGGCGCAGAGCCCTGTCCGTTATTTATTGAGGTAATTCTTTGGCCTTTGACACGTTTCCATTTGGCCCGTCTGTTTTGGAACCAGATCTTAATTTGTGATTCGGACAGAGCTAATGTGTGTGCGAGTTGTGCCCTTTCAGTTAGGCTCAGGTACTTTTTTAGGTGGAATTCACGCTCTAATTCTAACAATTGCTCAGAAGAGAAGGATGTCCTCCGTCTGCGGTTATTTTGGTTATTAGGGTCTGATTTATTGGTGTCCACCACTTGTTTGCCGTTTGAGTCCTCTTCTATTGCTTCGTCTGAATTGGAAAGTCTGGACTCACTTCTCATCAATTGAGTCGGTTTGTCCTCTTCTAGACTAGCAGTTGAGTGGAAGTTACAACTGTTTGCAGTTTGTTGTGTGGATGAACTGTCACGACTTGAGCTGCTGTCCGGCTCTTCTTGTATATAATGTTCTCTAAGTTGTTCCCTATTGAAGTCGTGCTGATTTCGGTTAATGGGCTCTCCATTTAACAGACCTGAAGAGCAATAAAGGGCCGCAAACACAGAGTTATTAGTGATATGAATGTCAAATGTGGTCGACTCGAAGGTCGACTTCTAGGAATAGAAACAGTGCTAAAGAAGGCGTTCCTTTGCGCCGCTTTATGTTTAGTTCAAGAACTTGACTCTTGAAGTATAGAAAAAACTGATAACACAAAAAGGAGAGAGTTTTTGACTGAAAGGTGAGAAGTAAACGATTGGGTCGGGAGAGGAAAGGCTATAAAAGAGTGGAGAACAAGAGTGAAAAAATGTTTAGTCAATCGACCGACGATTTAACGATAATTAGAGACTTCAGGTCTGAAGAGTGAGAATGTGTTTAAGCGGACAATAAACTTGACGTTAGTTTTTATAATTGAGGAAATGAGAGGCTATCAAAGGCTATGGAAAGCCACTCAACAAACATAAAATGCATTCATTATTTGCTTTGTTTCACGACTGCACTGATTATAATAATTGGCTGTAAATTTGCCAACACTTGAGACGCCGACACCGAAAAGTATCGCCACTTCATAGACATAGACATCGTATTAATTATTTGAAGCAAAACTCTTACTTAATCTGCAATTATGTCTTAAAAGACTGACTCATCACATGTCTCATGTTTTCAGAAGCCGTAAACATAGTCTTAATGCAAAGTCAGTCACTCTTTCGCCAGAATTTCCACATTTTATTTACGGCTTTTTGGGTTTAAATGTTTGAATGAAAAGGGAATTACTGTCCAATCTATCCGTTGCTCAACACTTGAAATGATTGCAACGTTTAGTGCATTGAAAGTCAATTTCTGTCATATAAAGTGACAATTCGTTGAAATCATTACAAAAATACTCTGAAATTATAATCCAATTTATAGTTTGAATGAAGGAAAGAGTGGTTTTACTTTTAACTCTACTCCACATCAAGTATACAAACACTCGACTGATATGTGAATCGATTGGAGTGTAAGTGATCGACAACATTATGGACAGTCTGTCGACATTTCTCAGCTTTGAATCGATTCCGACTGAAAGCCTGAAATAGTATTTATCTCATGGTTTGAGTGTATTATCAGTCTATCAATGAATGAGTTCCTCTAAAACAAAACATCCGACACTTAATCAGCCGTTGAGTCGTCACTTAACTTAATAAAGGCTTTCATATGAATTAATAACAAATAAATATTCATTGAATGACAGCTAATTTGACAACACATCTGATATTCTGGGCTATGAATTAGAGGAAGTCTCCAATTGTTTGAAAGGAAGCGCCAAACAAATAGTCTATTTTACTACACATTTTGCAAACAAATTCAAAAACTAAACCTATGATTATCTCAATTCATATATTATTCGGCATTGAATCCGATTAAAAGAGTAAAGAAAATTAGTTGACCTTTCGCTAAGTTAACCATCAATTTTGATTGACTTTTATAACAAATTCCTTTAATAACAGAACACAGATTTTTCGGAGATAACACTTAATTTGATATCAAGAACACAATTAAATTAATTATACTAGATTAATCAAATTACTAATAAAGATAATCTTTAATAACTTTTTTGGATATAATGCGATGAGGAAACGTTAATGATCTTGCATAAAACCAATTATTAGCTATTCATTGGCATTATTTGCGAATTAAATTTAATCAATTTATTACTCCATTTAATAACCGATGTTTTAATGACTTTAATAAAAATATGACTAAATTCTCATTATTTGTAATCAAATAGTTTTAATGCGAATAAAACAATAACTGAAAACTAAGCGTTAAATTTATTAATAAATTAATTACTAGATATGTTTCACTCATTCGTGATATTTCCACAACAAATGATTTCAAGATTAGATAAAACATTAGTTTTGTGTTTCGGTATAACCTCTCAATTGAATTTGTCGTTCAATATATCGTGGATTCAGTTCTAATGTATTCCCATTTCAATGATAATCGGTTTTCCAATAATTATTACATTTGAAAACCCGAGTCTTTAACTCATAAATAAATTATTTTAATGAATAATAAAACTGAGTTTCGGGGCATTCAATGCTATAATTACTGATTTTATTTATTGTATTCAATATATCATTGAAATCGATTTCAATCCGTGTTTTTTAATTCAATCAAAACCTTATTTAAAATTTTGAGAAAATAATTATTTGCAGTAAAAGAAAGTTTGCACAGAATTTGAGTCAATTTGGAATTCAAAGAATTTTCAGTAAAGTATTGTAAAAGTTTACTCAATAGTAGTGATTGTGAAGGAATACCTGGGGCTGACTCTCCGCTAGAGTCTGGAGAACGTGGCGGTGACCACATTGAAAGTGACCGTTGCATTGATAGGTATTGAGGGAGGAATAAATGCCAAAATGGCAACACTTCGGATGACAGTGGATGACATGGGGGCGCCATTTGATAGGGACTGTCAAAATTGTTGGCTGCCTTCGCCGCCGAAGCAAAGACTTGATTGAAAAGTTCGACATTTGATGGCACGCACTGCTGATAATCTCTTTGATGTCTATCATCCTTTAGACCTGTGCTGGTCTTGTCATTGCTGAGGAGGTGGTCAATGGAGAAGTAGTTTCGTGGCCACATCGGGACAAAAAAAAAGTCAAATTTATTTTCACACAAGACTTTTAAAATTGAATTCGCGTTAAACGCATAGAACAGGGCTTTGATTAGAGAGTATGAGCTCTGAAGCAGTCATAGAGTATATAAATGTTTGGCAATTATTGCCTCTCAGTGCGAGTCTTCTCACTTTAGGTATCACTTGACTGAGAGGTGGAGCTGATCCACAGCTATTGGCCCCGGGATGTGGCGGCTGCTCAGCGTATGATTGCTCACTAGAGAAACAAACACTAACTGCTTGTTCTGTATGTGAAGGGCTCTCCTCTGGAGAGCAGAGCGAAAGACTTGTTTGCATTAATTTAAACAAATGGTTCGCAAAAAATGTTGAAAAGAGATCTGCGATTAAAGTGTGGTTAGTCTTAGTGTTAGGGTTTTGCTGTGAGTCTATCGGGAGTGTCGATCGGTGTGGAGGCAAAACCAAATTAAAGATCATAAAAGACTTGATTTGCATTCAATTCTAATATATTCTTCGTTTGATAAGAGAGTGAAAGACTATAACAGACTATAAATACAATTTTCAAACTAATAATAATTTAAGAGATGGGACTACAGCTCAGCCAAACGACTCTCCAAAAGGCAATGGTTAGCGTTGGGATCAGTTAGAGATTTGCTATCAAACAAAAGACTATAATTTTCACCTCCAAGATATCAATTACATCATTTATCACAATTATAGCTCAGTCTCTAACATAGAGTCTTGGCTTTTATTACTTATGTCCGTCCACTACATCTAATCATTAAGAAAACTGCAATCAGTGTAGAGCCTCTTTTTCTCTCTCTCTGAAGAGCACTGCACAACGCTATGAGAGTCCATCCGCTCCTTTTGACTGATCCGATAGTCGATTAGTGGCTGTATATCTCTTTTTTTGAAGGCGCTCTCCTCTCAACTAATAGAGAGTATTTTCGGCACTGAATTACTCACTTAAAGAGAGAAAAATTATATCCAAATGTAAAACAACATAAATATGGAAAAACAAATGTTTTGATAATGGCTTCGATCACTCACAAGGTTTTGGATTAGCCCTCACTCCATGAACAGGTCCTGAATATGAAAATTAAATCTGGGGCTTTTTTTTAGTGAGAACGCACTGAGGCCTAAGTGGGACCTCACTCACCAATTTAGTCACTTTTAATGACACCCAAAGCCGATCCGCTCAGGCCTTCAATTAGTTGTTTAGCGAATCTCTACTTAAAATTTATTTAAACACAGAATAAGTCGTGAATTAAAATCTAATTTGATTTGGAGTTAAGTTTCATCAATAACTGGAATATCGTTTCAAATCTGATAAGAGATTTGTTGGTAATTGTGAACAATAACTCTCATTAATAATGTATGAAATGATTTATTTGATAAATCGATAGTCATTTGAATCACTAAAATAATTGATCGCAAACTCAATCATTATTAGACTCGAAATACTATTGAATTAAATTCAAACTTGAATTTTTGGGCATATATTTAGGGAATGACTTTCTATTATCGGAAAATCATTTCATCTTTAGTTAGACTTTCATTCGTTTGGCATTAAATTGAATTCAAACAAAAAAACATTTGAAATTCAATTGAAAAAATGAGCACAACTTTTATTTGCTATCTTTTCTATTCTATAGAAGAGATTCTAAAGAAATAAATTTATTGTAAATTATAGTCACAAATAAAGCATTGGTTCGCAAATTATCAGAATTTATGATTTTTATTTATCATTCAATAATTATCGACTTTAATACTAAACAATAGCTTTTGGCGTTAAAAATGATTTGGGTTTTCAAAGATTTCAACACATATTCTATATTTT
>JAQGCQ010000339.1:0-15706 GCA_034699945.1 Chamobates pusillus
TCTTTTGACGAACAGAAATGAAAATAACTTTTAGCGAAGTTTTCAGTGTTTTGTTATTATTCTCTGATCGAAATGTTTTGGTCTTTCGAAGAGAATGTAATGAGATTTGCATTCAATGAATAACTCAACTCTACTCTACAGATAAGTTACGCTACGATTCCGTCCCCTTTGTGTACATATTATGTAATATACTTGAAAAGAATTGATTAGAAGAGGGAATGCCTTTAACGCTGCATTAGTGAAACATTTACACGAATTTTCACTTCAATTCATTTAATGTCTGTCCCTCTCATCTACGACTCATCCCTTCTGATCGCTGCTCTAATCGTACAAAAATTCAATGAAAGTCTAAAAATATCCAATTTTTTGAGAATTCACAGATTAAATAAACTTTAGTTATAACCCATCCCTAAGTCAGTAAAATTGCGCTTTCCTTCAATGACTGATTACTTTACTTTGAATACCAACCCTTCGGCTTTGTAGCGAATAATTAGCCATGACCATTTTAGGCAAAGAAAGTTCATACATGTTCAAGGATATTTACAAAATTTGCATTCATTTGATATTTTATAATATAATGTCACACAATTTGGACGAATCCCACTTTTCCTAAAGATTGTATCCCTTTAAGGCCTTTATTTAAGTGACAAAAAATAAACAATTTTATCAAAAAGCAGTGTTTTTGACATTGTTTTCTTTGGTAATGTTTCTAGGTTAAATAAGGTTATATTAACTTTTTAAAGCTTATGTTTTAATAATTTTTGACATTCATTGTGATATTGGGCCAAATGAGCGAAAATTCTTTCTAATTGTTTTCTAAAAATTGAGATTTAACGGAGTCTTCCCCTTTCAAAGGCGTGAACATTGAATGACAATAAAATTTGATTTAAATATTTTATTCTTTCATTTAATACATTTTCTTATTAAAAATGACGCAAATTTAATTAAACATCAATAAGTGTTTGAGTAAGGTAACTTTCGTATTAAATGAGAACAACTATTTTGAGGAAATAAACTAAAAATATATACTAAATTTAATTTTTACATAAAATAATTATCAAGGTTATCTAACGATTAGCTACAAATTGGTTCACTATCACAGGTGATTAAAGCGATTTCAAAACCAAATTCTATTTCTGGAAATTACCGGTGATTTCTATAATAAATGGGTTGTGTATTGTATTGTATTGTATAGTAGAGGTAATACCAATAAAAAATGATTAATGAATGTCATTAAATAGATGTATATTTAATATAACTTTAAAATTATCAAATTTTAATGAACTGATTGAGAGCTCGTGTTTCAAATGTGATTCATATATCAAAACATTTGTTTTATTTGTGTAAACAAAACATTGAAATCTGAATAAGTGTTGAGAAATATATAAACAAATTGCGAAATAAGTCCTTTAAATCGTCTCATTGTTATGACTCAGTGTTTATAATTAAATGTTGTTTTGAACCCTTTCCAGAGTTTCCCAAACAAACAGTAAAAACATAAGAAGTTTTTAATTAGAGTAAAGTGTTTGCAAAAGTGATGATAATTGAAAAAGCATTTATGGGTTAGTCTTCACTCGTTATTACCAGTTATAGATGCGATAAATGGACAATAGTTGGCATTAGATTTATAGCCAAACGATAATTGTTAACAAAATTGTGTTTAGAGTACTATTGCGTAGATTAGAGTCGAGTAGATGTGAGCTGTCATTCGGTCTCAAAGTCTATCTCAATATATCGTGCAAAGGGTCTGACACTACGTCTGTACTCCAATGACTCATCGGTGGTATAGCATGTGATCGGAGCGCATGTGTCTGCGCCACAGCCAACACCTCTCCAGACCTGTTGATCCCCAACTATACTCTCAATGACTGTATGTCTCACTCCTAACGTATGAGTTATTCGAGACTCAGAGCTCCCACAGAAAACTCGATCATAATTCAAGTTCGCAATCAATGATTCATTGCTTTTCTTTTGATAAAATTAGTCATTTGTCCTATCATTGCAATTGCCTTGCTCACTTCAAAATTAAAATACTTTTTTCCTATTGTCTGCACTTTTATTCGTGGTTTGCATTAAGTGAAGTCATCCCATTTGGCATTCATTCACTCTTTTATTCAAACTCTGTGTTTATCAAAAACTTTTGAATCATAAGTTTGAAGAACTTTGTGCTAAAGTTTCAGACGTTGGAAGTGATCAGTGATCACATATTTGGCACAGACTTACATTTGCCACAACAATTGATCAATTGATCAAGTTTAGTATTAAAAAGTGATATTTTCTCATATTTTTTGTAACAAATCGATTGAAGTCATAAGAAGTCATTGACCTGAATATCAATCGATTGTCTGAACTGTAATCTCATTTTGAAGACAAAAAACTGTGAAATAATGAAAACAATGGAAAGAAATGACGATTTGAGGCCAAACCCTTCAGCGATTCTACCCTTCCTTTTTCTGGGCAATGAACGCGACGCCGATATTAATAGTTTGGAAGAGTTGGACATCACTTATGTGTTAAGTATCGATAGTTCACAACTTTCGAGTAATTGCCAAAAGTTAGGGGTTGTCTACAAACGACTTCCCGCTTCAGACAATTTTCACCAAAATATCAAACAGTTCTTTGAAGAGGCCTTTGATTTCATCGGTAAGTCTTATATTGCGCTCTATTTATCATTTGGTGACACAAATAGAAAATAGTAATGAAGTGATTGTTTGAAATATTTAATGAAAACCTGTTCTCAATCTTTGTTTGTTTGCAGACGAGGCGCGACGGAAGGGCTGTAATGTGTTAGTCCACTGTCAGGCGGGTATATCCCGTTCGGCTACCATTACCATAGCATACCTTATGAGACATTTACTCATGAGTTTAGTGGACGCCTATAAACTGGTGAAAAGCAAACGACCCATTATTTCACCGAATCTTAATTTTATGGGACAACTCCTCGAATTGGAACAAATGCTAAGTCAACAGAAGAACAATTGTCATCAATCAGCCAATGATGACAACGAAGACAGACAAGTGAACAGATTTCTCAATCACTGATATCATAATCAATAAAATTGATAATCATTTCGATTAAATTCTAAGTCATTTTAAAAATAAACGATTCATTCATTTATTAAATAAATTAAAAATTTCTGTAAAATAAATAAACTTTTTCTTTGAAAACTTTTTTTGAAGACATTATTTGTGGACATAAATAACGTTCAAAAATAAGAGCCAATCAAATGAGTTGTCGAAAGAATTTGAACTTTGATTTTGAAAACTCATCGGATTTTGCGCTCAAAATGTGTTTTGTTTTGTTTTGACTTTATTTTAATAATTAATTTATATTTAGTTTAATTTAAAGTTTGTTTTCAATTAAATTATGAATCGAAATAAGAAAGGATTCAATTTATTCAATCACGAGATGCCGTTTGTGTTACCACAACCGATACCAGAGCCGCCGCGAGTGCTTAACCCGCGACCAATGGTTCCCGATTTGTCGATCACTAGTGATATGTTAATAACCGGACAAATTGGTCCGCCGTCTCATCTCAACAAAGATTATTTCGACAAATTTAAGACTTTATATGTTTCGCCACCAAAACCCGTGCCGTTTGACCCGTATTTTGGGCATCACTTCGCACCTCATTTGCCACAAACTAACCAAACAAATGATATTTTGGACGATAGAGTTGTTCCCAAACAGACATTGAATGCAAACAATTTTAATCCAATAAAACGGTTTGCGTTCAGCGATAATATCACTAATAATAATAAAAATGATAACATTTTCACAAACGGAAGACTCACTGAAGACAAACCGATTGAATCTCACAATTCAATGAAACCGAAGATTATAAGACATTCAGATGACGTCCAACAGAAACAAAGGAATAAGTGCTCGAAATTTGAAACAAAAGTGAGTCCACAGACAAACAATTGTCAAAAAATAGTTAATTCGCCGACAAATGAAGAAATGTTTGAAATTATTCGACAACAAGACATTCAATTGCAGCGAATCAGTGAACAAATCGAAGAACTGCTCAAAATTCAAAAAATAGAAAAATGTGAACAGAATATCAGCAAAAGTAATGTTAATAAACGTTCGGTTCAGACAATGACTTCAATCAGTTTAGAGGACAACAAAAATAGGAGTCCTTTAAGTAATAGAAATGAAGTCAAATCATCGAATAATACACCGAAGACTCCGTCCACCGCTTCTAAAGATCTTCGAGCGCTTCGCTTAAACACAATCAGTGAGTCTTCAGAGCCGTCGGCGATAGAACTCGACTCCAATCGACTTAACTTCAGTGAGAGTCCGGTGAGATGTCCCAGTTTTGAGAGAATTCGGGCCAATAATAGTAACGGTTCCAATGAAGACCCCTTTTATGGCCAAATGATGAATGATATCGAAGTGATGCTAAATAACGGCAGTAGTGAAGACACAGATAGTGGTCGAAGAAGTAGTTGTAGTCCGACTCCACCTCATTCTCGGCGACAAACAAAAGACCGAAGACATCGAATTGAAGTACAATCGGAACAAACACTTTATATCAAACGACTGGCGGCCAAGTATTTGGTGGACGACTCCTATGAATATAAAACTAAACCCAAACAAAGAGCAAAAAAAGACGAACAAAAAGTTTGGACGAATGAAAGAACTGATCTCAATGTCTACGGACTGACCAAAAATGCGTCGATCGCTACAAAACACTATTTAGAAAAATATGGTTTAACTTATTCTCCACCAAAAGTTCAGAAAAATCTGAACTTTTTTGAAAATAATTACAGAAATAAACCGAAATTAAATCGAAATAAGATTTTAGACATCGAAGCACTTAAACGTCAGAATAAACTGACATAAAATACTTTTTTATTATAAATTTTTAGTTCAAAACTAATTTCATCTCATTTTTCATTTATTTATGATTTCATATATTTATCATTTGATTCGACTGTAAATTAAAACCATTTTTATTAATAAATTAATCGAATAAATGTTTTAATGAATTAAAGTCTCGAAACTTTTCAAAAAGAGTACGTATTTTGTGTTCAATAAAAACGCTTTGAATTCAAAACAGTATTTATTTTGCGAAAGAATTTCAACACAAAAATGGTTTAGTTTTACACACGTTTTAAGCGATAAACACGTGTTTTGTTTACAATTAAATTCTTTTAATTATTTGCTTTTAAATTGTTTTTGAATTAAATGGCAGTAAACAGCAATAACCCGACGGCACTGTCCGACAAATCAGATCAAAATCATGTGGAATCTGTAGTCACGACTTCAAGACAACAACAGCCGAGTAGTGATAGTTTGACTTATGTTTTAGTGCAGGGATTGCAGAGTAAAGACAAACAAATGCTCGAAACTGTTCTCAATAATAGCGACGAAAAAATGATAAGAAATACATTGAAAAAACTGCCGATCGATTGCATACAAATGTTTTTAAGTGAACTCCAAACCTGTCTTTTCAACAAAAGTGACAAATCTCTCGTTTATATCAAATGGTTGGAACAGCTCCTCATCTTAAGACTCCCATTTCTAATGACTGTGAGTCCATTTGATTTGCTTTTCATTCAAAACTAAATTCGATATTTTCTTATAAAAGTTGCCGAACATCGAGGAAGAGTTTTCACCTTTAATTGAGTTATTGAATGCGAGGACTAATATTTTAGACCGAATTTATCGATTGAAAGGACGATTGAATTTAATTATTTCTCTGGTATTCATCATTTAATAGTTGTATTGAAAAAATGTTTAAATAATTACATTTTATTAAATTAAATAACAGATCAGAACTCATAATAAGACGAACACTATTTCCCGACAAAAGCCACAAATAGATTACGAGTCTTCTTCTTCTGAATCATCCGAAGACGAAGATATGATCGACGATATATTACAGGACTTGACTGATGATAATTCTGATTCAGATATGATATCTGAAGACAAAGAAGATCATCAAAGTTCTGATGAGAGCAGTCTGATGAGTGAAGACAATGACGATGAATATGATTCGACTAAAGTTAATGGCATCGAAACCGATTAAAATTATTTTCTATAATCATTAAAATATTTTATTCAATAAATTAATTTCGTGTAAAAAATTTGGTTATTTTGTTAGTGTTTTCCTTATTGGTCACAATTTGGTCACAACTGTCACTCTTAGTCTTCCGTTTCTTATTTTTGGTGTCTTTGTGAGCCCAACCCTTTTTCTCGTCCGAATCTAATTCTCTAAACTGACGCAAAGCTATTGTTTTGAGTTCTTCTTCGTCCTCAGCGTCTGAATTGTCATCTTTAATGATTTGTTTCATTTCAGAGTAAAAGCTTTGAAATCCTTGTGGAACAGTCTCTTCATCGTCACTGTCATCACTGCTATCCCTTTCTCTTTTGGATTTGTTTGAACGAATCGATTCTTGTGTTACTTTAAATGGATTTCCGTTCGAATGTTTTGGTATTTGAACCCGTTTTGGTTTAAGTGACACTGAATTAGAGTCTTCATCCATTGATTCTTCATTTTTAAGCCCTCTTTCAATATCGGAATCGCTATCATCTGAGTTGTACCGTGAATTAGAGGGTCCATCAATGGGTCTTCTCATGGGTTTAGGCTTTAGTTGAATACTGCTATTTGTCTTCATTTCAATCTCTGTCCTCGAATTGAGAGAAATATGCGTTCTTTCCTCTATTTGTTGCAATTCTTCTTCTTCTTCTTCGTCTTCAATCTGATTGATCTCTTCTTCGAGTTTTTGTTCTGCTATTTGTGTCAACTGTTGAACTAATGTTCTGCGTTTCTGTCGCTCCGCATATTTGATGGCGCCCTCGACTGCAGATTTGTTGGGCATTAGATTAGATACCTCTAAAGCAAGTGATTCCCTGTCTGCTCCCAAAGCCATCTGCAGAATAAAGAGATCAATTGACAAAATACTAAAAATGGGGAAATATGTGTAAACTCACAGCAAATAATTTAATGGAAGCACTGATTAAACTCTTATTACAATCTTCGATATTAGACTCGACATCAAAACCAGAATCGGATAACTTTTTTAAAAGTTTTAACAGAATTTTGGATCTCATTTGTTCCTCCTTTCGATTCAAAATTAATTAGATTTCAATTCATAATCTGTGAAAAGAAGTCAGACCTCATGTTTGCCTTTCGTAGTATTTAAATCACATAATGGTATTCGAAACGGTAATAGAGTTAGAGTTGGCTTCGGAATAGTGGCCGGATATCGACAACCCTTACAGAATATACAACGGATTTGGTTCTGGATTTCACTCAAACCGATTACAAAAAAGTTGTTTGACTTTCCGTTCGCCTAAAAATATATTACATTTTGTGAATTGAATATCGAATTTCAAAAATAAAAGACCTGTTCTTTAGTCGAAGCGATTGGAAACCAAGTATTGCCAAATGTTTTATTATAAATTCTGATCACACCATCAGAATCCACAACACAAGGCGTTCCTTCATCTGTAAATCCAGCCCATGAGACTAGAGATTTAGGGCTTAGAGCAACTGGAATAGGCTCTGGTACAGGGTGCTTTACACTTGACTTGTTCTCCATATTTAAAACAATCATCGAAAGACTCTGTTCTTCAGGCATTCCTGAAGAAGAGTGGTATGCAATCAAAAGAAAGTGTTCCCACGCAGACAAACAAACGACACGTCCCGACAGAGAAAATATATTGGTTTGAATGCCTCCCGACGTAAAAATGCGGACAAATTTCTTATCGGTGACGACAGCAATAAAACTCGAACCACAGGCAACTGATTCTATAAATTCTTCGGAAGGCATCTCTATTTGCCATTCTTTAGTTGCGTCCCAAATGTTGAATAACATGCAAAACAATTTGCCGTTTGTCGCCGATTCGTCTCCATTTGTGGCCAAAACGAGGGCATTGTTTGAGAGATCAGCGATTGAATAGTTTTGAACATTCGGTAAATGGATTGAGTGATGATATGTCGTGTCGTGAAATTCCACATCAATTGAGTTCTCATTTTGAGTGTCAGTGCAGCGAACGATTCCAACAGAATTCCAAACCATAAATCTGTTCTCTAAATGTATTGGAGTAGAACCCGACTGAAATGGTTCTTGTCTTAAGGGCGTCGGTTCTTCTATTATTGATTCCGTATCTTTGAGAACAGGAACGTCGCTTTGTCTCGAAGCGGGTCCACTGATGTCTTGCCTATCATTCGACAAATCATTTGTTTCCCCAAATATTTGTGTCTCATATCTCGATTTGATGGCTCCGATATCGAACTCCAAGTCTTCATTATCACCGATATTGTCATTATCCGTATTTTTGACGCGATCTTCAATTTGTTGTTTGTATTGTGGATTGAATTCGACTTTTTCTAACTCGAATTCTTTCTCATTATTTGTATTCTCAATTCGATTGTCATCAGTTTCTTCGGCAAAATCTTCGTCATTAATTTCAGCGAATATATCATTCATTTCATCGGGAGATATGTTTATGTGATTGTCTTCATCTTTGGACGAACTGATCCCTAAAACTCCGAACTCTCCTCCGATGTCACAAAAGCTGAGGTATTTCGAAGAATTTGGTCTCCACTTCAAACTCGTTATTTTCTTCGTCTTATGAAAGTACTGAGCGATGGGTCCGCTATTTGATGATTCCGTTCCCCAAATCATAACAATTCCTTCATTGGAAGCGATGGCCAAATATTTTGCGTCAAAGGAATAGCTAACTATTGATATTTGACTCAGTTTTTCGTGTTTAAAAGTCTGGACCAAATCCCAAGTGTCTCTCTTATAGACATCAATTCGATCTAATTTCGGAATTGCTATCATTTTCCCATCGATTGGTTTCCAACAAATTCGGCTCAAAGTTTGCGAATTTTCGAAATCATTGCTTTTCGGGAAACAATTGTTCCAAAAATGAACGCAATTCTGATTTTCTATATTCCAAATGCGAACCGAAGCGTCACAACTCGAAGAAGCGATATATCGGAGTTCAGGATCTATCGCAACACTAAGAACAGGCGCGTCGTGTCCTTCGAAGCACTTCTGGTCATTTGTCTCCAAATTTATCAGTTTTACAGTAAAATCACTGGAAATTTGAATTATAATTATCTTATCTTAGTTTCAAGAAAACTGTTACTAACGCTGCGGAGGCCACCAATAGTTTGCCATCAGAACTGATGTCCAAATGAGTGGCATTTGTCTCAAAGCGACAAACAATGGTCTCATTTTCGCCATCATTTATAGAATATGATTTGACACAATTGGAATCGCAGGCAATGAAGAATTGGTTCGACTTTAAGTTGTCGTTCAAATTATGGTCAGATTTAATAATACTTAAAAATGAGATAAAAATGTCGCTAATATTAGACTTACATTTGAGACGATGGCAAACGTCTCGTCAGAGATCGGGAATTCCTCCACAAAATCTTCAATTTGTTGACCCTTAATCGGCCAAATTCTGACCGCAGAGTCCACTCCAGAAGTGATTAGTCTATTAAAACATTTTAAAACTTAAGAATAAGTTGATTGACAACAAAATTGATAACTAATTCAATTACTTATTGCGGTCAATGAAGGAACAGTCTGTGTGTCCATTGCAATGACCGAAACGTATCACACATTCAATGTTTTCGTTCATATTTGGATTCAATGTTTTAATCGTAATTCAAAGACAATCAAAAGAGTGGCAAAAAGAGAGCGCTTTTTCTGATTTTTCTGATTTGGCGCAAACTTTTGTCTGCCTTTTATTTGTGTATATTTGAAAAGTAAAGAAAAGACTTATTGTGTGCTATAATTTCAATAAAGTTGAGCCCATTTTGCAGATCATAACTAGTTTTGGCTAAACATACAAATGATGTAATTATGAGTGAATGCAATGATTGGTCTGTTTTTGTTCATTCATTAAACCATTGATTCAATGAATTCATTGAAATAACAGTTCAGACAGTCTTTAGTCATCCCTTTAAATACATTCTCAATAATAATAATAACATTTAAATTGATTGAAAACACTTCAATGTTTTCATTCATTTTGCAAATTACTTAATATTGAGTGAATGTATGGATAATAATATTTTTGTTAAATTATTTTTCTATTAAAATTAGTGACTATAATATACTATCAAATGATTGTCTCATTTGTTGTACGAATGGACACAAAACAAGAAATTGTTTGTTAATTGAAATTAAAGCTATCATTGAATAAAGGATTGAATTGATTGCCAACAAAATGGTTGTAAAAATGGTGTAAACTTTTAATACCTTTTGATAATTTTTTGTGAATGAAATCAAAAATTGTATAATAATTGTGATTATTTGGACGTTTATCTCAATTGTTTATCAGAGAATCACTCAAATCGTAAGTTTGCTTTTCATTCATTCATTATTTGTTTTATGTTTGATATGCTTTTAATCATAAAAAAGAGAAGAATTTATTTCACATCAAAAGTGTAATAAAATCAGTGTTTCTCAAAATTTATTTCAACAAATGATTGGTTAAATAATTGAAGTCTTAGTAATAGATTTGAAGAAAATTATTTTTAGATAAATTTTAGGGCAAATTCACGAATGAATGGCTGATTGTTAAGTAAATAATTTCATAATAACTTAAAACTTATTCAAGACTTAACTGAGAGCTCAGATATGAGTTGTGTTTTGTTTAAGACTGGTTTTTAGACCATTTAATACAAGGACTCGTCGTTTGCCTTAAATAGAGTTTCAATTATATTCAATACAATTGAAAGACTGACGATTAGCTCATTTTAATGAATGCAAAAAACTTGTAATAAATTAATTTAATGCAAATCTCATCATTACTTTCCGTTTTTGACATTAAATATTCAGAAATAGTGAAGACTTGTTTTTATCTGAATTTCCGTTTCAAACAAATTTATTTTCAGTAATTAATCACTATTTTGAGACTCAAATCGTAAACAAATTTCTTGTTTTTTCTCTATTTTTATTGAATTAATTAAAATTGATTTATTATAAGTTTTCAATTAATTCATTGAAGACTTTGAAATGTTTGATAAAAAGTAGTGTTCTTTAGATTCTAATACGTATTCAGACATAAATGCAATTAAAATGAGGTCAGACTCTCGTCGTTTTAATTGTAGTAATCGTTTGGCTTTGAGTTAAATCTTTGAATCAGTTGTTCACTCATTTGTCTGTTATTTCTTGAAAAGAGTGAAATCTTATTAAATGGTTCTTAAATTTCAAAATTAATCAGTGTTTTGTTTAACTAAATAATTGAATTTTGTGTTTGAAGTCTAACAGATCTCATCATTTGATAAATATTTTTCACTTTTAAATGTTGTTTTGTCTGACTTTCAATGGTTTTATATTACATTTAAATTAAGTCATTATTCATTACGTATTCGTTTTTATTAACATTTATTTAAAATCGATTTTCAGGCCATTAAAGAGACAATTATTGTCTCAAATGATTTTGTGTGAAGTCTTTTGAACTAATTATTCAATATTTGAATATTTGACGAAACATTTTTATTGCCACAAAAACTATTGGATATATTATATGAAAACTCATCGTTAAAATCGATTTATTTTGAAATAATGCCGAAGAAAAGTGAAACCATCCCTAAAATGGATGAACCGTCGACTTCAAGTGACAAAGACTTGATATCTTCGAGTGGGTCTTCACATAGTGAAGGCAGTGCTTCTAATTGTGAACATAATTCTAACAACAATTCAAGTGTTAAACGCAAACTCCGATCCCTGACCTTTGGTCGTCGCAAAAAGTCTTTACAATGTTTTGCAAACAATAAATGCAAAGACAATAATAATTGTAATAATAGTCAAAACACTTCTAATAATATTAATGCAAAAAAGAAGAAAACTTCTGGTGTTTGGGTTCCCTTCAAATTGTGTGCCCGAACTGAGTCTTGTGCTGATATCACACAACCAGACGAATCATCCGATTCCTGTGTTTGCACCGCTTATAAGAAGACTGAAGAAACTGATGTCAAGAAATCTGATTCATCGCTCAATCATACAAATAACTTGAATAACACCACCATTGAAATGATTGACTCAGAAGTCGATCCCAATTCTGAATATAGACTTTTGACACAACGAACGGTCCAACAGAACGATGGGATTCCCGTCAATGAGCCATATATTGGCCACACTTACCGTAATATGAGTTCAGAGAATATAGGAGAGGATCGGTCGTCGGCTCTGGTCAGTCAATCAATGATGAGTGAAGTGCGGAGCGTTCAGGTCAGAGTCTCTGAGTTGGCGCTCGCACTTCGGAGCCAATTGGCACTCACTGTTAGTCCGTACCCATATTTGGCGCGTTGGGGAGAAGTGGCGGAACTGACTCCAGGATTTCTGAACCGATTTTGCGTTCGAAGCGATTCTTCTCAGGCCCTGAATGACTGCCAACAGATTCACACCCAAATCGATTACATCCATTGCTTAGTCCCCGACTTATTGCAAATAACAAACTGCAGCTTCTATTGGGGCAAAATGGACAGGTATGAGGCCGAACGACTCCTTGACAACAAGCCAGAGGGCACTTTCTTGTTAAGAGACAGCGCACAGGAAGAACATCTGTTTTCAGTGTCGTTCCGTCGGTTTGACCGTTCACTTCACGCCCGTATCGAGCAATGGAACCATCGCTTCAGTTTCGATTCACACGACCCGGGAGTCTATGCTTCCAATACAGTATGCGGTCTAATAGAGCACTACAAAGACCCGTCTCATTGTATGTTCTTTGAGCCAATGCTTACGATTCCATTGCATCGAAACTTCACGTTTTCATTACAACATCTCTCGAGGGCTGCCATCACTTCTCGACTCACTTATGATAGCATTCATTCGATTCAATTACCAAAACGTCTTAAAAATTATCTCAAAGAATACCACTATAAACAACAGGTCAGAGTCAGAAGACTCGATGGCGACCACTAATCCATACATTAATGACTTTTGCCATCACTTTTGCGCTTCAGGTTTAGGATTAAAAACAATTTATTTCTCTATATTTGACTTTAAATTACAATTAATTAATGACTTTATTTGCTTCGAAATCAAAATAAAAACTTTTATTTGATTCAATCAATTCCTGTCTTTCAGTTATTTCTAATTAGTTATCAATTATGAAAATATCAATATATCGGTTACTTTTCCAACAAATCTTAAGCTCAGGTAAGTCTTGTCATATGTTGTGAACCAAATCAGTCTTATGATTAACTCTTTCGATGAAGGACTCGATAATTGAAGACAATTCTTATGACATTTGAGGTGATTTGAACTGGAAATTAGCCAAATAATACACTCCCATTGATTGTTGGCACAGGTAGTTGTTGGCAGTCAGTCAGAGCAGCCTTTCAGTAGTTTCATTGAATAGACGTAAAATTCAAAGATATTTTAATTATTAAATCAATGAAAAAACAATTTTATGATTAAATATTTTCTAATCGACTATTTTTCTGATAAATTAATTGAAAATAACATTCATTTCTATTAAATAAAAGATTTGGAAAAATATTATCAATTAATCGGAAAATCAAATATTCATTTGAAATGTAAAATATTATCAAACGTTTGAGAGAAAGAGAAAAGAAGATTAAGAAGTAATGCAAAGAATAGATAGTTATTCGACGTCATCCTCTGTCATAACTTCTGAGAGTGTGGGTGCGGTGTCCGTCTCCGAAACGCTTTTCGCCAATTTCTGGCACAGAATAACAAATCAATTGTTTGTTTGTAACATATTTTTCAATGACAGACCTGACTAACGATTGGCAATCTCTGCAGCAAAAGATGAAATACTTGTGGCGGAAGTGTTTGCTGAAGAACTTGAAGCAGTTGTTGCGGTTGACCACAAACGGCGACCGCACCGCTCAGGTGTTCGATTCCGTTCTCAATATCGCCTAAAATATTATATTTAAATAATTTTTGAGTTTATTTTCCAAATGGTTAATACCGGCGGCCAATAATTCTTCTCCCAATTGGACCTCTTTGATGAAGAATCTCTGAACTGATTCATAGTCTCTCATATCCGGCAAATCCATAGAAGAGCTGTCATTAATGTCCCGCTTTTTGAGTTCATTTTGTCTTTCTTTGAGTCAAAATAATTGAATTATTAAACGAATGACAAAATTATTTCTTAATTAAAACTAACTTTCTTTGAGTTTCTGTTTGAAGAGGGGATCACTTCTTCTTTTGCGGTCAAAGTATATACAATAAGCGACAAACCCGACGACACCCGCGGCCACACCCAGTGTTGTCTTCGATAACATTGCTTTTAGTTTTGATTTCAATTCAAATTAACACAAATAATGAATATTTTGAGCAATTTTTTTGCATTTCATTCAAATTTAATGCTAATTATGGACTCACTTCGAATGAATGGCAGATGAAATGCAATCCCTGAGCGATCAACTGATGACAAATGAGTTTTGTTTATCTAAATTGAGTTCAATTGTTGTGAATCTAATCAATTTGATTGACCACTAATTCAACACATGTTTGCACTGTCTTTGGAATCACTCGACAGCTGTCGCGACAAACATTCAAAACTTGGCAACAAATGGACTCAAAAGGACTCAATCACTGATTTTCAGTTTGAATCAATCAAAAGCCAACAGAAATGCCTCAATTAATATCAACTTAATAACAATTAATCCTATTTTAATCAATTAATCGTATTTAAGAGGAGTGGCTTCAGTTCACTGAAGTTCAAAATCAGACTATCGTTTCACAGAATTTAAAAATGAATCACAAAATACGTTGAGAGCGGAAGAGGAGTGACTGTTGTCTCACTTTTGGTTGATTTTAGGGTTTATTTATCGCACGTCTTATATGACAACAAAATATAGTAATTGATTTGTTTTTCTCTCATTGTGTAATGATTAAATTGCGTGAATGTGCATGGTTAGAACTTGGTTAGAGCTTGGTCATTGATCAGTTGTCATCATTTCATAACATACGTTAAAACTTATATAAGTTGGAAACCCTTTGGGTGCGACTCAACCCTAACTATTGGCAATAAATGGACGTAAATGTGTGTCAAATCCATTTGTGTAATAAACAGATCAGTTTGTGTTGAGATCGGAGACAATCAGTCAATGCATTACTCATTGTTTGCAACCAAATAATTGGCGAATAAATGTCTCGACAACACTATTATGTAATACTAATACAAATCAAGTTTACATTCGTTGACATTAATAGTGATTATCGACTGAATCACCGCTCAAACCATTGATTGAGTCAATCGATGTAATACTCATTTGAAGCCTAACTCTAAAACCATTCAAACGTTTATTGACTTCTAATCTAATATTGGTTTTAATTGACATCAACTGAACATCACTTCTGACAAATGGTAAGCATTTTATTTCTTATTCTAAAATACATTCTTTTATTCAAAAGTGTTTTCAATCAGTTGTTCGATGAGATTATGGCCTAATTTTGACTTAAATCTAAACCAAATATTAACGCATAAATCATACAATTGTTTGAAATTAGAAAAAGTCCCAAAATTTCGTCAAATATTGTCAAAAACATCGATTCGTTTGATTTGAATTTAAAATGTTTTTGTTGTCATTTCTTTAATTTAAAAGTCGACGGAAAATAAATTAAACAATTATTTGATGTAATTGTTATCCAATGGAATGCAATCAAAAAACAAACATTGAATGCTTTGAGTAAATAAACAATTGTTTGGTTCAATGGTTTACCGCAAAAACTGGTCGATCACAACAAC
>JAQGCQ010000340.1:0-15704 GCA_034699945.1 Chamobates pusillus
GAATTGAAATCGGTCAACTAGATCAAAAGTTGCAAGGTGTTTTAATCTCCTAGTTAGATTTGCAAGCAATTGTATATAATAAGCAATTGTAACAAATATGTATTTATAACCTTAGAGATATTTATCAGGCATAAGTAAACATAGATATGTACCATGGACACAATAATTAATAAATTTGATATAAAGCCTTAAACTACGTTCGAAATAAATATAGTTGATAATTATTGTTTGAACTTTGTGATTCATAAGAAATCATAGTGTATTTAATTCTTAAAAATACTACAAAGTTCCGTTTTTCAAATAAAATTATTAACCTGGTGGTTAATTCTATTTTTAAGACTTTACAGTTAAGACTTATTTTATGGTTGATAATAATAATAATAATATTAATGAAAATGTATAAAAATATTTTAGAATATAATGTTTTCAACAAACTTAACAATTCTGTTAAGTTGAGTATTGATTATTTGTTTGTGGCAAAAGCCAAGTACAATAGTAATCACTATGCCTTTTGTAAACTTAAAAATGGAGATTTGATTGGTGTTGGTGAAAATAGTTTCAGCAAACTGGGCCTTGGTCATAATAAACCCGTTGATGGGTATGAAGCAATCCCAGAACTTAAATTTCAAAAAATCAAACATTTTTTTGAAAGCAATGAAAGTATGTTTGCAATTAATGATGAAGGTGAAATTTTCAGTTGGGGTGGTAATAATAATGGTGTCCTTGGTACCGGACATAATGATTTAGATCAATTCGAAAACCCGTGGTTTAAACCAAAGAAAATTGAAGATATCACAGAAGAAATAATTCAAATAAGTTGTGGTCATAAACATTGTTTTGCACTGAGTTCATCTGGTAACTTATATGGATGGGGAAATAATTGTTACGGTCAATTTGGAGATAAGTATGATAAAAAAATTTATAAAAGTCCGGTTTCCATTCGTATAAGTGATCTTCAAAATGGGGAGATTATAACTGAAATATATTGCTATTCAAGTACTTGCTTTGCAATCACTAATATGCAGAACCTCTTTTTCTGGGGTGAATGTGGATGGGGTCAATTTGCAGGATTATCTGGTAATCAATACAACCAACCAAGAAAGGTTTCATGGGCAAATGTTTCAAAGATATGTTGCAGTAATAATATGATTCTCTTTATTAGACAACAGAGTTTACTGTTTTATAATTTTGATGAAGATCATTTAGATGAGACAGAATTAAAAAATGATGTGCTTGATATTATTCAAGTAACGAATAGTACAATTGCTGTACTCACAAAAATAAACCCCGAAAATTCCAATGAAAATGATAACAATATTACCCAAATTAAAATATTCAATGAAATTTTTGATGAAGAAGATGAGTTTGAAAGATATGTGATCGAAGAAACAAAATTTGCAAACTTTCAAGATTATATGATCAATGAGCATGAAATATCACATGGAATAATTTATTTAAATGACAAAATATCTCATTCTATTGGAGTTAATCATGGTTATATGAATAGATTTAAAATAGTTGAAAATTTTGAAACAGGTGATATAGGTAAGGTATTTCAAGTTATAGAAAAGTCAACTGGAAAGTTATTTGCAATTAAAAGAATTCAACTACAAAGTAAGAATGAAAGTTAATAAGCAATAAATAACAAGCTAAATTTCCAAAATATTTTTTAGAGGATTATAAAGAAATCGTTAAAGAATTTGAAATGATATGGAATATTCAGAGCGAATATGTTATTGAAAACTACAAATTATGGATTGAAGAGAAGTTTATTGACAATAATACAGATTATTATCTTTACATTAAAATGGAAATGTTTTCACAAAATTTAAGAATGATCATTGAATTAATTAACACATTTGATGACAGATTCAAAACAATCAAATATTTTATTCGGAGCACACTTTTGTTGGAAATCATAGAATGTCTCAATTATTTGCATTCATACAAACCTCCGATTATTCACAGAGATCTCAAACCAGAAAACATTTTAGTCGCCAATAGAATAAATGAAAGATTTTTGAAGTTATGTGACTTCGGATTATCTAAGGTTTACGAAAATTCTCAAAATTCAAGAATTTCTGGAGCACTTAAATATATGGCGCCAGAGATCATAGACATAGATAATTATGATCCAAATACTGGTAAATGTCGTTATGATCTCAAGTCTGATATCTATAGTCTAGGAGTCATCGCAACAGATCTCTTTAATATCCAGGGCAATATAAAAAATATAAGAAATATGAGTGTAATGTAAGTATTTTCGTTATAATTCCATCAAATTAATTTGATAATTATAAATTCTAGTGATGACTATGTAACTAATAATTCCAATACAAGTATCGAGAAAAAGATGAGAAAATTATTCCAAGTAATATCAATGATGTTGTCGGAGATATCGGAAAATCGACCAAATTGTAGTGAACTTCTGGCCCGAACAAAAGAATGGACTATTGATCTGAACATGGTCAGAAATGATGAATATTGTGAAGAGTTGATATCAATTTTAATGAAAAATTATAAAATTAAAATTTTTCAGAGATTTCTAAATATTAATATAAAATCTAAGATCTAAAAAATAAATTTTGTTATTTTATTAGTTTCTTAATTTAAATGTGCTATTATTAAGCTATTATATATATATGTTCTATATATATATATATACAGCAGGGATAACTTCAGGGGGAGGGTCAGCTATAAAATCCCCCCTGATTTCGAAAATTTGCCAAAAACCCCCCCTGAGTTTTGAAAATGTTAACATTACAGGTATACCCCCCTTCACTGTTTTTAAAAATTTTCAACATTACGTCAATGGAGGCCGCCATTTTGTCCGCTATTTTACCACCCCCCTGATCCGCTCCCTGGAATCGAAACACGAAGTTATCCCTGATATACAGATATGTATAGATATTCTTAGGATTAATTTTCTGATTAAATACAATAAAATTTATCCAGAAGAAATAATTGGTGAATCCATTCAAAATATTGTCTCATTAATATTTTTTATTTTTTAATTCATCTTGTTGTTTTCATAAAAATGTTTCGGATCAAATCCATCACTTTTCAAGATACTTGTCAGTTCTGCTCTGCCAATGTTAAACTTGAGAAGTTTAACCTTCTCAAAATTGACCTAGATTACTCAGATAATGACTAGAGACCAAGATAAGGAAATATGATTCATTTAATTTACGATAAGTCCATCGGAGGCAATAGCACCACAGATTGAACCAGACTCTACACATATTTCATGCTCAATATTAACTTGTTAAGATACAATACACAAAAAGCTTTACAAAATTCAGAAGTTGACTTATTTATTATCAAGTTTAAATTATGAATATTTGTGGACAAATGATTATTAAACTTATTTGATACAATAATGTATGTCAAATAATTTTTGAAAAATAAGGGGTTTATTCATCAACAATGACTATATATTGGTGAAATTGACATCAATGGGTTAGACTATTTGAAAGTTCCCAAAAGTGTTTGGAGGCGTAAAAACTACATTTTGTATAATATTAGACCGATTGACGGCCAAACCCCAAGTGAATAACAGTAAGTTAAGCACAGAATAATATACATTTCTGTGCGCACATCAAGTACTTAACAAACGACAGTTTAAAATAACGATAAATTCTTTAATTAGAAAATTAGTTATTGAAAAACAAATGAAGGCTTGTTGCAAAATGACCTCCAGACCTCCATGAAATCCAAAATATCATAAGAACGCTCTGGTCTGTTTCATATTATTTAATATTTAATTATAGTGTTTAATTTTTTGAAAAGTACCATGCTAAAAATCATTTTTAAATCCTGATCCCAGCCTTCCATAGACTGGAACGCTCTAGTCTATTTCAATATCAATAAAAACTATTTAATATTCAATTATATTGTTTAAAATTAATTTTTTGGAAAAGTACCATGCTAGAAGTCATTTTTATAAATCTAACTCTTCATCTTACTGGAATTTCAAACCTCTCTCAAAATGACTTTTAGGTAAGTATTTCTCAAAAAATTAACTTTAAATTATTTTAATTTAATAAAGGGGTGTCAATATATATTATATATATATATATTCATTTGAGCATTCTAGGGCTATTTTGAGTTATGTGGAGGTCTGGAGGTCAGGTGATCATTTTGCACCAAGCCACAAATAAAATGTATTACAATAAAAGGTATGAAATGACTGTTATTATGCGAGGCATAACACGAATATTTCATACAAGCTTTCGAATTATTGATTAAATTGTGGCTAGAATTTTGAATTCATCAATTGTTTGCTCTGATCGAATAATTTTTGAAAGTAGTTTACATAAAAATTTACAAAAAGGTGTTAAAAATAAAGAATAAAATTAGTGAAATCTAATGAAAAAAGATGAGATGGTCGTGCCTACTGTTGTAACCAAGGTCCTATCATTGATACCTTAAACTCTTAGTGTCATTGATATGAAATTTATTTAGTGCTCTGTAGTGATGGCCAGTGAAGGCTCGATTTTTTCATTTTTTACATTAGTTTCCTCATCATCATCTTGGTCATTGTCTAGTAGTTTCTTTTTGAAATAGGTTTTTAATTCAATTCCGTTAATGATTCTGATGACAATTATTTTCGTATGTTTTTCATAATCTTTATTTGGAGTGAGGAATGAAGATGTTGATTTCACTTTAATACTAATCTTGTCTTCATATGGGTAGGTATTGCGGGAAATATTATCCTCAATATCAGACCAACGAGTTTCAAAATTATCGCAAATATCTTTCAAGAGGGATTTGAATTCATCATGATATTCTAATGGTTGTAAAATCACGGATTTATTGAGGAGAAATTCTCGTTCATATTTATCTTGAATTGAATGTTTGAGCCAGTGACAAATAGCACTTGCTTCTATTTTGAATTTGATCGATTCAATGTTCAAAATTTTTTGGAAAATTTCTTTCTTTGTGTCTTTTTTATTTTCAATAATTTTCGGTAGTTTATCACAAACAATTGGAGCTACATTGTTTCGATACTGATTATAAGTATTCCTTAATTTTACATTTGGATATGATTTAGCTTTCAGTTCTTCTTTAAGTTTTTCATTCAATTGATCGCAAAATTTTTGGCCTTTCAAGTAATGTTTATATTTGATT
This sequence comes from Chamobates pusillus, assembly GCA_034699945.1. NCBI lineage: Eukaryota > Metazoa > Arthropoda > Arachnida > Sarcoptiformes > Chamobatidae > Chamobates > Chamobates pusillus. The sequence continues at coordinate 5,131 of JAQGCQ010000340.1, forward strand.
TCATGAAATACAAATTCGAAAAGATATGAAAATTTCAATATTAAATCCTCATTAACTTTATCAGGTATTTTCTGAACATAAAAGAAAGCAAAATTGATGGCAGCATAAGTATAAATATCCAAATCATAATCTTTGAATTTATTTCTGTATTTTACAGATGATCTTATTTTTTGAAATTTTTCCATTTGTTTCATCATCTTGTCTAATTTGTTGTCATCAATTTTTCGATTGGTTGGTGATTTAAACCGACCACCATATTTTGAAAAAACATTCCAAAAATCACCATGATAATCTTTATAAAGTAAAGATCTTAGGTGTATTATGAAATCATCAATATCTTCCATTCCCTTTTTCGTAAAAGAAAAATTAATTTTAATAATTGTAATTTATAATCGGTGACTCGTTTTAATTTAAAATAGTGAACCACAAATGTGAGAAACACAAATGTGAGAAACACAAATTGTTTTTTTCGGGAAATTGAGGTAGATTTGTTTAAAATACATGAGAAATTTCAATGTGATTTATTATCTAAGTGTAAACTTAAAGTGTTGCATGGATTCAAAACAGGGCTCACCTCGTTCAGCAAGTCTAGAGAAGTCTAGAAGAGGGTGAAATGGCGGACAAAAAAGTGCCAAAATTTATAGAGACAGCCTGAATCCATGGAAAATCACCGAAAATGGTGTTTTAGATGATTTTCTCATCATATAGACTATTCAAAGACATAATTTCATGAAAATAATGAGAAAAACTTAAGTTTTTGAATGAATACACTCAAATGAACTTGAAAAACGTTATCAATGTTTTGGTATTTTTAGGCCAATAAATGATTGAAAATGATAAATTAGGTTTCAAACAAAATTATATTATAATAATATTATTTTCTACTAATTGAGGATGAAATGACCATTTTAGATGATAAATTCACCAGAAAAAATGCAAAAGCTGTCCTAAAATACTCAGTTTGTTTTAAATGTACATTTTTTTTCAATTCTCAATAATAGTTCTTGATATTAAGGCTAAATTAAAGTAGAAGAGTATAAAATATGAACTAAACAGTCTTAACTTTGAAAAAATTCACTAAAAATTTGGCTTGGTGACATTTAACCAACCCAAACTTTGGTTAGTTACCAAGCTTGGGTTGGTTTTTCAACCAAAGTCAATAACCAACCCAATCTTGGTCATTTTTTCCAAAGTCAATAACCAACCCAATCTTGGTTATTTTTACCAAACTCAAATACCAATCCAATCTTAGTCATTTTTACCAAACTAAAAAACCAATCCATTCCTGGTTATTTTTACCAAACTCAAAACCAACCCAATCTTGGTCATTTTGACCAAACTCAAATACCAATCCAATCTTGGTTATTTTTACCAAATTCAAAAAACAATCCAATCTTGGTTATTTTTACCAAACTGAAATACCAACCCAATCTTGGTTATTTATAATTAGTTTTTTTATTATAATTATTCATAATCATAAATGATTGGATTAATGCGATTAATTTTGTTTAATCTTCAAGAATTTATCTAGATTAATAAGAATGAAAAAATTATGTTAAATAATTATTAAATTTCAAATTGAATTTACAATTAATATATTAAATGGGTTTATAAAACTCTTACATGATTAAAATATTAAATGTTGAAAAATAATAAATCGAATCCAAACATACACACGATCTGAAATCTAACTGATTTTTGGAACGCTTATAACTTTTGAACTAGTTGATCGATTTGTAGGAATACGTGTACTTATACCATATATTGAGTAATTGTTTTAAATCTATTTAAATTTATTTTTGAGAGGTATTCCTGTATTGTTAAGTCTTTTAATATTATACAATGAACAAGATATAAGTTGTTCTCTATTCTTATATTGTTAACCGTGATGTACACCTTGTTTGTTTCTGTTATATTTAATTGATTAAAAAGGGAATTTTCCCTCAAACAAATTCATAAGTGACATACAATGAACAAGCTGTATTTGCTTTATATATGTTTCAATGTTAGAAGTAATGTACACCTTGTATGTTTATATTATGATTTAAACGGGATTTTTCCCACTAACAAATCCATTAACTTATTCGAGTGCTATTTTAAGAACCCAAAGCACTAAAATGTTCTATGAAATTGTAAGTTAAAGTTTTTGGTTTCGGTTCAATTCACCGAATGAGAATTCACCGAACGATCAATTCACCGAAAAATTCATAAAACGTGAACGAGTAGTCGCACTTCGATGAGATTGTGGTCACACATTGAGGTGGTCATTTATGACAAAAATAAAATATGAAGTTTTATTAAAAGTGACCAAGGCAAAAACAGTAGCCAAAATCGTAATCCACCCATAGACTTAACATTGAGACAAAATTGACCATAACTTTTCGTGTGATGTCTTAAAATATAATTAAAAATTTATTTTCCATAATCTTGACCCACACTTTAGGGCAAAAATATTTTGAATGTGAACTGTCCATTGGTTAGGTTTTTCGGTGAATTTTTTTTCGGTGAATTGAACGTTCAGTGAATTCAGTTTCGGTGAATTGAACCGAAACCAAAGTTTTTTTCGAATTTGAATAAGAAAAATGATGGATTTGAATCTCTGAAAACCATCGACTATAAAAGGGACGGCTAAGAGCCGCACATTTGTATTCTCTCTTAACATGTATTAGTGTTACTCTTGTCTTTTGTCTAAATAAATTCTATTTAATTTTTATATTAAATACTTGTGTTGTTATTCCTCAACAAAGAAGACAAACCGCTCGGAAAGGAAACTACACGTAAGTGTGCCGTCTCACCTTCGGGTCAGGCGGCCGCTAATTATTGTTATACTGTTATGTTAAATATCTAGAATATGCCTTATCCGTTAACATTATCTAAAAGAACCTATAAGTAAGGTATATGGGTTGAAGCAGACGTTTTAAAGTGTAAAATCTAAGTCCAAACCGACAGTAGTCTACCCCTCCTTACTAATAAGGAACAAAGGCTAACTTCTGACCCGAGAACACGTCCTGTTCCTTACAGATTTTAATTTTGTTATTTGAAAAATAACCATGAAAAACTCCAATTCAATAAAATATAAATAAAATAATTTTTATAGAATGAACAAGGTCAAAAACATTCGTAATTCAAAATATCACTTCTCTAAAATGTGATTCCATGGAGGTCAAATTTTTTATTTTCCTAATCATACATGAATTCGATGTAGATTTTCACGCTTAATCTGAATATGGAAACAAAAAAATCTATTTTCATCAGTTTTTGAGTTATTCGACCTAGAAGTTCAATGTAAAATTTCAAAATGGCGAATGTATGAACCTAGACATATCGATTTGATGTAGAATTCAATGAAGATCTCAAATATGTGTTTATATTTCATATTAATCCATTGAACTTTGAAAAAACCGATATTTAATTTTTCGAATTGAACTTCGAGGTCGAATAACTCAAAAACTAATGAGGATAGATTTTTTTGGTTTGCATATTCTGATTGAGCATAAAATTCTACATCGAATTCATGCATAATATGGAAAATAAAAAAATTGACCTTCATAGAGCCCCATGTTAGAAAAGTGATATTTCGAATTATGAATGTTTTCGACCTTGTTCATTCTATGAAAATTATTTTGACTCATATGTTATTGAATTGGAGCCTTTCATGGTTATTTTTCAAAAAACAAAATTGAAATCGATCAACTAGTTCAAAAGTTATAAGCGTTCCAAAAAATCAGTTAGATTTCAGATCGTGTGTATATACTACTTATAATACAAAGAGCTTATAATAAAAAACCAAGATTGGGTCAGTATTTGAGTTTGGTAAAAAATAACCAAGATTAGGTTTGTATTTGAGTTTGGTAAAAATAACCAAGATTGGGTTGGTATTTGAGTTTGGTAAAAAATAACCAAGATTAGGTTTGTATTTGAGTTTGTTAAAAATAACCAAGATTGGGTTGGTTATTGACTTTGGTTATTGACTGAAAGTGATCAATCAGATTTCGATCAACACTTTAATATGATCTACTCTGTTGTTTGAGGATGAAATGACCCTTTTCATTTATAATTGACCCAAAAATTGCAAAAAAAGGTGCTAAAATAACTTTTTGAGTGTACATTCTTTCAGTACAGTATTTATTTGTCTATTTATATGTTTTTGATGATATTTAGGCTAAATTGAGAGGAGAAGTGTATAAACTATGAGATAAACAGTTTGAACTTTGTTCAACAAGTTGATTTAGACTGAAGCCTCACAGATAAAATTTTCGATATTCATTTTCAAGAGTAAGAGTATACCTGTAATGTAGATTTATCTCAACAATCCTAGGAAAGGTTTGGCAAATTTGAAATTTTAGGGGGTATTTGGGCTCTACCCCGGGATTATGCCTGATTCAAAGTAAAAACAAAGACCACGCAGGATTCGTTTTCACAATGAGTTACTTTCAATTAAATTTTCAAAATTCAAACTAAATTACATTCTCGTCTCAAAACAATGACGAATAAGATAACATGGTTTTCAATCTAGTAGCTTAAATGGACCTCGCTTTCTTGTTTACAAACAAAGACTGGTTTTAAAAAAATAGAAAAGTATTTTTAAATCAGATTTTTGTTTTAAAGAAAAATTGTGGTAAAACTCTCTTAATTATATTGATATAAATTTATTACTTACCAACTTATCAATTTCTTAGTTTTGATTTATTAGAAAATTAATCACTGATTATTTACTACAGATCGAGTTTCTATTGAAGTTTTTAAAATATTTATATTATATTTAAATTTTTTATAATATTTAAAAAAGTTTTTAAAAGCACAAAATTAAATATTTCATATTAAACATTCGAAAAAATAAATGCTTCTCAACATTTGAGCAACACAAGAATTCATGAACTGAATTAAGTCTTTATTATCTTTAAATGTCATCATTGTTTAAACTCATGTTTTATACCCTTTAACCAATAAAACTTTGCTTTATATCAAAATAACTATAATTTATGGAACACTCTAATATATTGTTGAAGTGTGAATCACATTACCTTGCAATAGGATTCAGTAAGCGATTTCTCCCTCTTTCTAGAGTACGATGTCTCAATACCATTGGTTTACTCTTATGTAAACCTTGTTATCTTTCTTCTAATAATTATCTATTGGGTTGAATAAATAAATTTGAAATTAGGTTCAATTCAGGTTTTGTAATTTCAGAGAATTATTTCTTAATAATTTTGTTTTAGATCAATTTTATTGTTCGACTGATAAGCTTTTTATTATCCAATGAAAGGTCTAAAGTTTAACATACTTATTAAATGAAGCATTTTTTTGTTCTTATTGGTTCAATTTCTAAGATAAAGCTTCATGACAACACATAAATTTATTACAATTCAAAACCAAAACATCAATATATAGTAATGACTTCATTTCACTCCCTTGTATTTAAATCTATTTTCAACTATTCACAAAATAATTGAACCTTAACAATTGTTGTTAAAAACATGGATGAAAAATTGATAATCCTTTGTATAAAATAGGTTGGAATGCAGTGCCATTACTCTCCAATTGATAAATAATTTTGTGATCGATTAAAGCCAAGACGGCTGGTCTTCTAGAGGATTTGCCTCCCAATCTCTTATAAGAAATGAGATGATCGTAAAATTTAATGAATAACTCTAGAATATCAAGAAAGGAAATAGTTATTTACCCTGAACGATTATTCGAATCCATTCGAGAAAAAATTGCATTTAACTTTTCCTTAAACTTATTATTTCTTATTACTCTCCTTGAAAAATTTGACCCCAAATAAAAAAATCACAGAATCTTTGTAGCTATCCTAGGATTTTGTATAACAATAAAATCAAGTTTGAAAAGGTGAAATTCAAACCCAAGTGAAAGTTCATCCAGAATATTTTTCATCAATATTTATTATTGAAATATTTTTGATAACATAACTTTAAAGTATAATTTTAAATATCCAGTTCATAACTAAATGACTTAATCAATTGAAAAAAATTAGAATTAAATTTTTAATTCCTTGCGTTTTTAGTGGGTAAATATCCCATATAATCTAGAGTTAACAGATTAATCTGACAGATGTTGTTCATATAAAATTGTAATTTTAAAAAATATTCATTTATAACTTGTCAGTGCTGAGTGAAAAACATATTAACAGTTATTCATTCAAAATTCAATCACTGATAATGTGTTAGGGAGTTGATCAAGTGCTACGTGATAAGTTTTAAAAATTAGTTATTAGTAATTTATTTGAGTTAATTTGTAAAAAATATTTCTAAAACATTTTTTCGTTCAAATAAAAGAATGTCTTTATTCGATGAAGTATTGAATTTTGAAATATTCAATAAAATTAAAGAAGAAAATAAGAAGAAAATTGTTTCAATTTTCATCTCTAAGGGTACATTCTCTGATAATCACTATGCAATTTGTACATTAGAAAATGGTTTTCTCATTGGAATCGGTGAGAATAGTTTTGGGCAATTGGGTCTCGGTCATAATGATCCATTCGTTGGATCTAAAATTATATCGAGACTTAAAGATGAAAAAATATCAAAGTTTATTCAAGCTAATGCAAGTATGTTCGCCATTAATGAAAGCAAACACGTTATCAGTTGGGGTGGTAACAATTATGGTATCCTTGGTTTAGGAAGAGATGAGCGAGATAAGAATAAACGCTGGTTTCAGCCAACCAAAATTTATTTTACAGAAAGGAATAACAGAAAACTTCTGACAGTGAATCAATTGAGTTGCGGAGAAGAGCATTGTCTGGCGTTGACTGAAAATGGCAAATTATTTGGTTGGGGTAATAATGAATTCGGACAAATCGGAAATAAGAAACTCATCTCAATTGCAAAAGAGCCAATCCGTATCAAATTAATTGGCAAGTCAAAGAATGAGTCTATTATTGAAATACTCTCCTATGCAAACACAAGTTTTGCGATCACAAAGTTTCAAGAAAATACAAATCTGTTTTTCTGGGGAGAATGTGGATGGGGTAAATTTGGTGGAAATATAGGTTATAATTTTGATAAGCCATCTAAATTGCCATGGAATAATATCAGAAATATTTGTTGCACAAATAATATGATACATTTATTGATAAGTGAAAAATTATTTTTATATGATTTCGATCTTGATGAATTAAATGAGTCGGATTGGAAAGAAAATGTCACAATAATAATACCAGTTAAAACCCGTTCAATTGCGATCAAAACAAATGGGAAAATCAAGATATTAAAGGAAATCTTCAATGAAAAAAGGATTTTCGTAGGTTATGAAATAAGTCAGGAAAATTATGAAGATTTACAGACATATTTCATGAAAGAATATAAAATTTGTTTTGAAATAATATGGCGCAATTCGACGAAAGATCGAAAAAATGAAAATATGGAATTTATTGGTGTCGGAGAAATTTTCGAAATAAGAGATGAATGTAAAAAAGTACCTAGATCTTTAGCGAAATTTATTCATCAACTCTTAAATTTGACGGAAGATAAATTCCAACATTGTTTTTTCAAAATATTTCCTAATGTTGATCAAATCGGAATGTTTAAAAGCGCAGCAAAAATTGAAATTTCAAAATTGAAACTCATGAAGAAAGCAACAGAAGATTTCGACAAGTCTAGAGAATTAATCGAAACATTTGACATCAATTATCCTCTGCAAAATTATGTTTATATTGCTATCAACTTTGCTTTTCAAAAAATTCAACCATCACTCAAAAATATTAACAATGATTTGATTTCAACATTTTGTTCTTTATATGAGTTTGTATTAGTAGAAATTAAATTGATATTTTTGAAAAATAATCAAATATTTTGCAAAAATTTCGACAAAATGATTGTGAAAGAAGTTGAAGAGAAGAAATTTTTTGAATATTCATCGAGTCGAAAAATTTTCGAAGCATATCAAAAATATGAAAAAATGGTTGAACCAATAGTTTGTACCAATCCATCTGTAATTGATGAAGACAAAAACGAAGTAAACAGTATTTTGAACATTCTTCCTAATATTTCACAAGTTGATATAAAGTTCAAACATGTACCAGCTGCAATTTATCACTGGCGTAAACATACTATTCAGGATATTATGTATGAAAGTGAACTTTCAAATTTTGAAAAAATTACTGCAAAACAGTATCAAGAAGAAATTGAACAAATTTTTGGTCACATTAGCAAAAATTACAAGAAATGGAGTTTTTTAGTTGGAAAGGTTCCAAGAGAAAATAAATTATTGTTTGAATTGAATTGGAAAGAAAAAATTGAACCTCCAAGCCAAATTAAATATTTTGATCATACAAGTTTTCTTGCTTTTAGTTTCAAAGAGGCGTTTGAGTTGGAGACATGTGAGACAATTAGAAAAATTGAAAATACTGATAAAACTATTGATTACAATTACCCTAATATTGATATATTAAGAGAAGATCTTGTACATTTGGCTAGCTTTGCCTTCTAATTGTTCATATTTTTAAATTAAATGATTTATGATGTTTTTAATAAATTGGATATATTTGTACAAAATAACAAAATTGTGTGATTTTCATAAAATTTATATAAATTATATATTTTAAGTGTAATTGATTTGAAAAATAATGTAATAAATATTAAAGATTCATTGAGAATATGAAAATAAATTAAATGTAATATATTCAGGACTTTTGGAATTGAAATAAAAATGTTTAATAACTATTTATTTATTCAATGAGATTCATCTGAATATTTGAATTCACCTATTTAATAAAATATCAGAAAATAATACAATTACATTTCATTATTACATGAAACTTCTTAAGCCTATTGAATTTGATTTGAGAAAATTGTTAGTCAATTGAACTAACAGTAAGTTCTTCAATATTTGAGGATTGAGTGAATAGGAAGCGAATACTTTCAGAATTGTTTTCAATAGATATTAATTTGTGGCCAAACTTATCGAACAACTTCTTCATGACTTCATTTCCAATCAATACCTCTTCTCAGAACTGAATATGAGTTAAATGATTGCGGTTTTTAATAATCAACTTGATCAAATCATTGGAAGCTGTAACTTGCTAATTGTTAGGTGAATTTAATATATATTAATTATTTGATTAGTTATTTTTAGATATATTGATTTTCCACATTGTTACCAAGAGGTTAGCAGTATAAAAGATGGGTGAATTTTGAAGAGGATTTGAAACTCAATCATATGCAAAGGCAACTAATGAATCAGAAAAGATGACGCACTTATCAGTTCACTCAAATTCCTATAAGTTCAAAGCCAAAGTAACATCTAATCCACCCATGTCAATTGCACCATTTTTTTTTAAAAATTTCCAATTGTAATTAATGGTTATTTTTCAAGTGACCAATCAACTTTCCGATCTAGATTCGTAGTCACTATTACTTATTGCTGACGAATAAATCCCTCATTTTTCAAAAAAGTGTTTGACAAATCAATTAAGTTTAATAATCATTTGTCCTCAAATATTCATTATTTAAACTTGATAATAAACAAGTCATATCCTGAATTTTGTAATGCTTTGTGTATTGCATCTTAACAAGTTAATATTGAGCATGAAATATGTGTATAATCTGGTACAATCTGTGTTGCAATTGACTTCGATGATCTAATCTATGCTTTATTGTTCAAAGGATTAAATTTCTATAATTAATCTAGCTATCGTTGCTGAGGTAGCGTCAAATGAAAACTTTTGAATCAATTTTTAAAAATAAAACTTAATAAAAAATGATTTTAAAGTATGAAATGTTTTTATTATTTAACGACACTTATACAATAAACTTTATTATCATCTTTACTTATCATAATATAAAATATTTATTCTTAATTCAAGTACTGATTGTAAAAAAATCGCTAATATTTAAAATCATGTGATTTTGGTTTAAATAAAATCATCGGATCTTAAAACTCTCACTGTATTGGAGCAAGGCATAATGTTACCAGAGCTAATTATATGAAGAGGATTATTATGACTTAAAAATTGATATCAAAATTATAACCAATTGTCTTATATGTCAGAGATATCTAATATGAATATCGTATCAAAACATATCTAAAAACAAATAAAATAAATATAATATTAAGAGAGATAATAACCATAAGATACTGAAGAACGTTTTAGTATTTTCTTTGTTCTCCACCATTTTGTAATTATGACGTTATTATTTATGAATTATTAACAATTAATAAAATTTTTAAATAATGACTTCAATTTTAGATGAATTTACGATTTTTCATACCTCTCCTAAAGATCTTACTTGGAAACATACAAAGTGGTCATAACGGGAAATTAACTAGCTATATACCATAATTTTCAGGAGATCATTTGAGGGTCGGAGACATTTAACCAACACCAACACCAACACCAACTTGGTGTTGGTGTCTCATTATCCCCACCAACACCAACACCAACCTTGGTGTTCATTATCCCCACCAACCTTGGTGTTCATTATCCCCACCAACACCAACACCAACCTTGGTGTTCATTATCCCCACCAACCTTGGTGTTCATTATCCCCACCAACACCAACACCAACCTTGGTGTTCATTATCCCCACCAACCTTGGTGTTCATTATCCCCACCA
>JAQGCQ010000341.1:0-15683 GCA_034699945.1 Chamobates pusillus
ACTTTATCTGAAGCAAAACAAACAGATTCTGTTCCGGAACCGAGTGTCCGACCAAAAGTCCCGACAAATCTGTTTATAACTGTCTATTATAACGATTCAAATCCTCTGAACTATTGGATGCCATATGAATATCGTAATCGACCCGATCTCGAAAGAAGTGTCCATCAAAGTCCGCGGAAGAGAGTGGTGACCACTGGAGAGACACCAAATAACACCGATTATGAGTGGCCAACAGTTTCGGGACCTCTGCGTTTAGTTGTCGACGACCTTAGTGTAGACCCCGTTGAAAGTGATCCCGAGGTTCTTACAGGTGTCGGTCCATATCTTACTGAAGAGGAAAAACATTGGCAGACAATTGGTATATGTTTTAAGACATAATTTAAATTAAGTTAAAGTCTATAATCATTGTCTTTAAGAGCGAAACCTCTCTGAAGTGCCCTCTAATTTCGAGGAGATAATCAAAAATCGCGACAAATCTTCAGACACTAAACAATTCAATCAAAATTCAGGTTCGCCTGAATTGCCGACTCATTTGAAAGAAAAAGAAGAACAAATAACCACTTCCTCTCAACCAATCCAAGAACAGGCGGAGCAATCGTCACCTGAAGCTCAGCCCAAACCATCGTCTAAAGAGAGATATCAAATTCGTTGTATGAATATTGAAAATAATATCAATTAAACTCAAACTTAATTTTGAATACAATTAACTCAATTAACAGTTCCTAAAGGCTATACAGAGAGGATGGTCTCACGAGATATGAGAGAACACTTTCGGCGAGAGTGGGCTCTCAAAAATAAAAAAACCTCGTCTATTGATAAAGAAGAGACCAGTGTTTCCGAAACAAATACTGTTCAAAATTCAGATCCAGTTCCCCAACAAATGATACCCGAAGCAGACTATGACACCGATGAAAAAGAAGAATTATTCGAATGTGGAAACGATGGTCACTCTCAGGATTCGTGGGACAATGCGTTAATCAGAAGATCGTTTGAAGAAGAAGTGGACAGTAAGTGTTTAACACTCAGAATATGTTTTTTAACTTAATTTAATAATAATTTCATAATTTATAGCATTTGATTTGAAAATTATGGACAAAACATTGGATTGTTTGGAAGACAATGATAAGAATCAAAAACTCTTTGATCCTTTCGATCGCTTCAATTATTTTCAATACGATAATGAAAATGAAGAACAAAATCAGAATTTGGACACAAATTATGAACCATTGGATTATAGGATTGAGTTTTTTATTATGAACTCTGGTTTAAAAGGTTAGAAATAAAATGAGTTTTTATTAGCATTAGTTTACAAACAATATTGAACTTAATTTCAAAGAATGCATCATTTCTGCCATCAAAGCAGAGGAAGGAATCAATTGGAGTGATGTTGTCTTTCACACCTTAACCCAACCCTACCTTAAACTGTATGAGTTTTACTCAATTGTGAGCTCATTTGAAAACCTTCAAAAGGTATTCATTCTTTGATTAGTGTTTGTTTTCATCAAAATTAAGTTTGAAATCTTCTTTAGATCAGAACAGCTATCAACAAATGGGCGAAAACAAACAGATGGGCAGTAAATTATCTCAGCCTTAATCACTGCAGTGAGTGTCTCAGCAATGATGGTCACACACGAGTCGATTGCAAAGGCTGTGCGATATGTTTAAAAAACGATCACAAAGCCAGAGAATGTGGCCGTTTCTTGAGAACACTCAAAGTCTTAAAGATATCTCTTAAAGAATTTGTTCCAAAAGGAAGCCAAAGAAGTAAAAATGAGGGCAGTCTCTGGATTTGGGAAAACAATTTAAAAATGGCTTATTTAATGAAGGCGACCCAAAACGTGTCTTATTATTGTTGGGACTCTGCCCCTCACCCCTTTCCTGCACATTACTGGTGTTTCGCCGCTATGGATGTCGAGAAAGGAAAAACTGCCGACAATCGAATGAAAGCAATCAGAGTTGTGGTCCAACACCGGCCGATTGGACCCAACAACTGTCGAGTGTTAATCTCGGCTTATATTCGAGACCGTGAGGTCAAGGATTGTGTCCTCCCGTACTCAAACACCACCCCCACTGATATTCAGCAATTGGGTGTTGACATCGACTTATTCCTTAATGACTTCTATAGGTCTCTGAGTAAGTGAAACAATAATCACTTTTAAACTTAATTTTAATTGAAGCGTTTGTTATATTCAATTGATTAGAAGGTAAGACACTCATCTTATGGGACGGAGAGGGTGACCTCGAGGCAATCGGCGCCACACCTAAGGAATGTCAAGATTATGGAATCAATATAATTGATTTGCAAAGACTCTCGTTCTTCAGAGACCGCAATAACCCAAACAATAAGCTATCGCTTATGAAAGTTGTTTTTGCGTATTTCGGACGGAAAATCCAAGACATCGACAAACGGATTCACCAGGGTGTAGGTCACCTGGTTGAATATGACTCCAGATTCACTTTAAGACTCGGTGTTCAAATCTGGAAACACTTAATCAGATATGTCGACACCGATGGTCAGGAGAACAATCTTCTAGATTATGAAGACATTAATTACATATGGCTTCGAGCGATCGCAGAGGATGTTATCCATTTTCAGACTGAACAAACCCGTGGCCGTTCGCCGTACGAAATGACAAAACTTCGGAAGAAATGGTTAAATAGTGACTATTATTAAACTTAATTTTAAATGACAGTCATTTTTAGGAACCAAATGAGAGCAGAGGGCCTCAATTTAACCATCGATGAAGAGAAAGAAAAGAAATACACTATCGCTTACTTGGAATCATTGAAATTTTATTAAATTATTGTTTATTTACTTAAAATTATTATTCAATTATTTTTATTTACATTTCAGTTTGTATTAAGACTTTAAATACAATTAGATTAAAAAATCATAAATATATTCGACAAATAAAGCCAATAATTGTTTTGAAAATCTATTGATTTAATTAATATTATATTATATTTAAAACAAACATCAAATTCAGTTATTGATTGAAATTAACAATAATTGAAGGAATCGTTTTTTATGTAAGAATTCTTTGTGTTTACAATTTTCTAATGTTTTTGTTTTTGTTTACAAAAACATTTCAATGAACTTAATTTCAAAATCATTTAATTAATTTGATTAAAGATTAGTGTAAATCAAATATCAATTAATGGCGAAACCAAAGACATCATTCGTTTGGTCTTATTATCTCACAATCAAGACATTACCGAAGATGATAGACATCTAATTTGTGGTCAACGCCAATGAAAAGACAATTGAAAATGTAATAAATAATTATAAAATTTTAAATCATTTAAACTTAAACTTAATTTTAATTGTTGTCTGATTTAGAGACAAATTGAAAATAAATAATTTGATTATCGTTTAGTTTGAGTCACGTGAGTGATGTGCGTGACGTCAGCACAGCATCAACAATAGGGGACAGCCTTCCTGTCAGACGAAACGCAACGCATATGACGAGTGAACTCATAGTTCAGTCGCACATACGTTGAGCGCATTTCTTAGTAACGCAATAGTTTTGGCTAACAATTTGAATGCAATTGTGTTTCAAAAACTCTTTTGATTTGATTTAATTGTGAATAAAATTAATTTTAAGTGAAAATATCATTAAATTTTTTGTCATTCAAGTGATAAGTAATTGTTTCCAATAAAAAAGTATTGAAATTCAACTTAATTTGATATTTTTGTTCACTTTTTAACTTTTATTACAAATCATTAGTTATTTGACAACTGTTTGTCAAACAAAGACATGTCTAAAGACATTAATAAATACCATAACAAAGGAGTGACCACTTCTTTGGTCAATAGAGACGAAGATACCGATAATAAAGAAAATGTCAATCCAATGGATATCGAATACGGCGGTCAAATGACTGACAATAAAGACAATCACATCCAACCATTTGGTGTCTCTATTGGTATGTAATCATTAAATGTTAATTACTATTAAAATTAAGTTTAAAATATTTAAAATCTCAAACAATCACAAGAAGAAGTCCACCGACGACTCAAGAGACGGAATTCATTGCCAGAGGAAGACACAGAAAACACTTATAAAGTGCTGAAAACGTCGGACAAAGAGTCAAATGATTATAAGAAGGAGACGATTGGCGACCCAAACAATGATAATATTGAAAACAAATTCAAAAGTGTGTCAATCAATGAATGTATGTATTTATTAATGAAATCATTAATATCTGAAATTAATTTCAATTGTTATGTGAAGCCGAACCTAACCCTTCGGCTCCCGAACCGAGTGTCCGACCAAAGTTGCGGACAAATCTGGTTATTACTGGGAATGAAAACCACTCAAAGTATTGGATGCCATCTGAATATTGGAATCGACCAGACCTCGAAAGGAGTGTCCATCCAAGCCGAGTGATGCCCACAGTGACCTCTAGAACGCCACAAAACAACACAGCATTTGATTGGCCAACAATTTCGAGAATTTTGCCTTTCAAAGTGGACGACCAATACTTTAGTGAAGATCTCGAAGATATCTCTCTCGAGGAAAGTGATGAGAGTGAAGATGATTGGAATGACAAAAGTATGTGTTTTAAGACATCTTTTAAATTAACTTAAAGTTTATAATCATTGCTATTAAGAGCTAAACCTCTCTTGAGTGCCCTCTAATTTAAAAGAGATAATAAAAAATAGAAACAACTAATCAATGAATAAACAATTGAATCAATTAATAGGAATCCCTGAATTGCCGCCTTATTTGAAAAAAATGGCACAAAATATGGCTTCTTCTTCAGCCACTGAACAACTGAATCAGATTTCTAGTATAAATTTACATTAAATTGTGGTTAAAATTAAGTTTAATTTAAAATCTTGACGTTTAACAGAAGTTTCAGAAAACAATAACGAACTCAATAGAAGAGTTGTTGGTTCAGACAATACACTTAACTCTGAACAAGAAGGGATCAAAGAGTTGTTACCGAAAGAACAGGCGGAGGGATCGCCACCTGAAGCTCAGCACAAACCCTCGTCTAAAGAGATTTATATAATTCGTTGTATGAATATTTAAAATAATATCAATTAAACTTAAATTTAAATACAATTAACTTAATTAATAGATCCGAAAGGCTCTACAGAGAGGACAGTCTCCAACAAAGCTAGAGAAAAGTTTCGACGAGAGTGGGCTCTCAAAAATAACAAAACCTCTTCTATTGATGAAGAAAAGACAAGTGTTTCCGAAACAAATACTGTTCAAAATTCAGACCCGGTTCCCGAACCAATGGTAACCGATGGAAACTATGACACCGAAGAAGAAGCAGAATTACTCGAATGTGGAAACGATTGCCACTCTCAGGATTCATTAGACAATGCTGTGGCCAGAAAACCATTTGAAGAAGAAGAAGTGGACAGTAAGTGTTTGTTTAACACAGAATATGTTTTTCAAATTAATTTGAGTAAAATTTTATATTTTTTAGCTTTTGATTTGAAACTTATGGACAAAACATTGGATTGTTTTGAAGATAATGATAAGAATGAGAACACATTTAATCCATACGAGCGCTTCAATCATTTCCAATTCGATGATGAAAATGAAGAAACAAATGAGAATTTAGTCACAAACTCTGAACCATTGGATTACAGAATCGAATTTTACATTAAAGAGTTTGGACACAAAAGTAAGAAAACAAACGATATTTTCTTATTATATGTTTTTATTTAATATTGAACTTAATTTCAAAGAAACCATTGAATTGGCGATCAAAAAGAATAATTCAATTGATCCGAAAGATGTTGTCTTTCACACATTATCCCAACCTTTTCTCAAACTGTATGAGTTTTACTCAATTGTGAGCTCATATGAGAACCTCCAAAAGGTATCCATTCTTTGATTAGTGTTTTTTTCATCAAAATTAAGTTTGAAATATTCTTAAGATCCGAACAATTGTCAACGATTTGGGCGAAAGAAACAAATGAAAAATAAATTATCTCAAACCTAATCACTGCAGTGAGTGTCTCAGCAATGATGGTCACACACGAGTCGATTGCAAAGGCTGTGCGATATGTCTCGAAAACAATCACAAAGTCCGAGAATGTGACCAATTCTTGAAAAAACTCGAAAAATTGAAAATCAATTTCAAAGACTATTCTTCCAGAGGAGGGAAAGCCATCGGAAATGAGGGCTCACTTTGGATTTGGGAAAATAATATAAAAATGGGTTTCTTAGTGAAGGCCACCCAAAACGTGTCCTATTATAGTTGGGACTCTGCCCCTCACTACTTTGCTGCCCATTACTGGTGTTTCGCCGGACTGGATGTCGAGAAAGGAAAAACGGCCGACAATCGAATGAAAGGGATCAGAATTGTGGTCCAACACCGGCCGATTGGACCCAACAATTGTCGAGTCTTGATCTCGGCTTATATCAGAGATCCCGAAGTAAAAGACTGTGCCCTCCCCTGGTCTAACACCACCGCCACAGACATTCAACAATTGGGTGTTGATATCAAACGGTTCCAAAGGGACTTCTATCGTCTACTAAGTGAGTAAACCATTCCTCTTCGGTTTTAAACTTAATTTTAATGGTATGGCTTTATTCAATTGATTAGAAGGAAAGACACTCTTCTTATGGGACGCTGAGGGAGACCTCAGGTCAATTGGAGCCACTCCTGAATTGTGTCAAAAAAATAAAATCAATATAATTGATTTGCAACGCCTGCCGTTCTTCAGAGACCCCAAGAACCCGAACAATAAGCTTTCGCTTATGAAAATTGTTCTGGCTTATTTCGGACATAAGATCCAAGACATCGATACCCGTATCCACCAGGGTGTAGGTCACCTGGTTGAATTGGACTCCAGATTCACTCTGAAACTCGGTGTTGAGATCTGGAAAGCCTTAATTCAATACGTGGACACCGATGGACAGAAGAACGATATTCTTGACTATCAAGACGTCAACTATATATGGCTTCGAGCGATCGGCGAAAGATATATTGATCTTCAAAAAGAACAAACCCGAGGCCTACCATACGGTGCACTCACTGCTCTGGAGAAAAAATGGTAAATTATTGATAATTTATTAAAATTAAGTTTATGTTTAAATAATAATCCTTTTCAGGACTAAATGGAGAGAAGCGGCGGACAACCAAACCATCGAAGATGAGAGAGAAAAAAAATTTCAAATCGTTGTCAAAAAAATTAAAAATTTGAAATATTAATTAATTATTATTTATTTATTTACTACTAATTATTAATCAGTATTATTGTCAAAAATTTTGTTTTCTTTACATTAAGAGTTTAAAAGTTTAATTACAATCTAATTAACAAATTATTAATATATCTGTCAAATAAAACTAATCATTGATCGAAATAAAAGTTTAAAATTAATTTTAATTTAATTACAATCCAATTAACAAATTATTAATATATCTGTCAAATAAAACTAATCATTGATCGAAATTAAAGTTTAAAATTAAGTTTAATTTAATTACAAATGCAATTAAAACACATTTAGAAATCAGTTATTGATTAATAGATATAATAATTGAAGAAAACGTCATTTGATATAAACGTAATTTATTTATGAATTCTTTTTGTTTACATTTTTGTGTTCTTTTATAAGCAAAATATTTCATTAAAAATAATTTTAAAACAATTTAATAAATGATTTGATAATGAGTTCAACTCAAGAGATAATTGATGGCGAAACCAAAGCCATCATTCGTTGGGTATTATTATCACGCAATTATGACATCACAGACGAAGAACGACAACTCAAACAGTGGTTTGAGTATTCAGACCAATACAAGCCATTAGTATTGAGTCAATGGCTTAAACGAATGGGTTTTCGCTTACTTTTAGATTCAAATATCACCGCCGATGGACTTCCGATTGAATGTAAGAACTTCGACCCAATGGTTGATCTCATATTCAATCCAAACAAAGTCCTCGGAGAGAAAGGTTTGCATTAAAATTGATTTTTTTTCAAATTAATTTGAATTTCTTTTTCTCAACTCTTTAGTCGAAGAATTTAAAGCATTTGAAACACTTTATCGTAAATTTTGTGGTTCTGAGTATGAAATTAAGGGATGTGTTCTGTCGATAACCGCCGAAGATTCAAATGAGAATCAAATGTCAATTAAAAGTATTAGTAATTTCGACCGGAGTTTAGAGATATTTATCGCCGACAATACAGAAATAGGTATCAATTGTTTGATTATTTTATCCATTAATCAAAAACCTTCGTTAGGTTTTATTCGACAATTAGTTGACAGATGTCTCGAAGACACTGAATCTCTCATTTTGATGACTGAAACGGAACCACTCCTTAAGAAATACACTTTAGCTGTGGTCAACGCTAATGAGAAGACAATTGAAAATGTAATAAATAATTACAAACTTTTAAATCATTTAAACTTAAACTTAATTTTAATTATTTCAAGATTAAGAGACAAATTGAAAAAGCAATGATTGCAAGGAATACCACATCAATGAAAGTTTTGTCAACTCTTAGCTGTAATATCTGTGGACAAGAAGTTCATTATACTGAGGAGTGTCCCAATTGTGGATTTTGTTTGTCAATAGAACACCAAACAGTAAAATGTCCACAAATTCTTAATCACTTCCAGAATAGATTTGATTCTATGGAGGATGTGCTGTTGGCCCGCCTTTTGGCAACAGAAAGGTTAACACAAAGAAGATATCGAATCGAAAGGCAATACCTTTCGGTTCACCCAAATTATATCAAGTTTTGGGTTTGGCCTCTAATCAAATCCCCAACAAAACAAAACGGATGGAGATTTGCGGCCATTGCTGTGCGACGAATCGTTAAAGAGGGTAAACCTCTTATCAAAGTTGTCATTCAATTTGATCCGAACGACAGATGTCTTAACGAAACATTAATGATCGCACACATTGCTAACAATCTGTACGAAGAGAATGGAATATCAATCGATGAATTCAAAAAGACTTTCTTCAGTGTTTTGGGTATAAAAACAAATTAAATTGTATTTAATTTAACTTAATTTAAATTGTATTTAATTTAACTTAATTTAAATTGTATTTATAGAGAATAAAACACTCTTCTTGTGGTGTGGGTTCGATATGTTGAGAGATCTTAATATTACTGTCAAAGAGTGTGAATCAAATCACATCACTTTAATTGATCTCCAATTGGTTTTGCAATCGATTGATCCATTAATTAATGGCGAAAATATATGTCTAATGAAAGCTATTTATGGCTATCTTGGACTTGAGATTCAAGCCATTGATCACCGAAACAAAATCGATATCAAAGATCCTCAATATGTCAGCAAATATGTCCTGATATTCGGTCTCAAAGTTTTTGATTACATCAAACTCTATCTTAAGACTGACGGCAATGACAATCGTTTCATGTCTTTCAAGGAATTGGAGTCTAAATGGAGTGAAGCCATCAGTTATCGTGAGATTCGTTTAAATGAAGAGAAAATGAAAAACCTTTCATCTATTGGACTGAAGACGCGCATCAAAAGTGATTTGTAATTACAATTTAACTTAATTTAAACCTTTTTACTAATTATTAGTTTCACTTTTAAGTGTCAAAGAAGAGGAATAACAAAAAAATATCTCAAATCTAAACAAAACACATTTAAGACATTCATTTCATACCTTATTCTTATCTTAAAAAAAACAGTATTTCAAAGTCATTACTCATTCTTATTATTTATTTCATTAAAGTTATTGTCAATAAAAAAATACATTAATTGATTAATTGTTTATTAAAACATGTGATTAATTATTAATTATAACTTCAACTTAATTTGATTTTACAAATAGAAAAATTGTTGAAGACTTGAGTAAAGTCTTGTTCTCCGATTATCGTTTATCCCGAGCTGAGCACAAGAGTCCATGAATTGGTAGAACAACTCATTCATTGGTTGTATATCAAAGCGGATGATATTCATGAAAATGCTTTGCCATTGAATAAACATATCTAGGTTGTTCCCGTTCAGGAGAGTGTTGCCAGTGATTATGTAAACTTGAAAAGGTGTGTATGGAAGAAACGGGTGTCCAGTTAATGTCAGCCAATCAATTGGTATCCCATAATAATAATAGAATTGATTAAATGAATTAAAATCACCTCTGAATATACAATCACTCAGAAGGATATTATGCATGTTTTTTATAGAACAGTCTTTAAATTAAGTTAAATATTGAATAAAATAATTTTTGAGATCTCACTCTTAGAGCACATCTCTTCCACTAAACTTTAACTAATAGAATGATTAAATGATGATATTGATACTGTTGTCTAGTAAGTTTTTATCATAAACAGGAAGGGTTTAAATGAGAGAAAAGGATTCAATTGGTGGTAGGATCACACATAACATTGTTGCCTATTGTTGCTTGCCAAATTTGGAAACGGATGTCTAGACAGTATTTAGTTATGGTTTGAAGAGTAATCATGGAATAGATTATTGAATTTTTTATAATAAAATTCATGTTCAAACTTAATTTTGAATTTAGCTTGATCGATAATTGATTTAATATCATTGAATAGGTAATCATTAATCATAAACTGTTGAGTGAATTATATTATATAAAAACAATTGTAGCAAACATTCAGTTATTACATAATAAAAAAACCAGTTTTCAATCCACTGTAAAACATATAGTAATATCTGCTTAGAGAGAGTGTATAACTGCATAGACTAAGCATTAAAAAACAAGTTTAAAATCAGACACAAATTCTTGGAATTTATTGTTTTGTTGTAATTGAAAAATTAATTCTCTGTTTAGTTTAGGATCTAATACTTTGCGATTTTTAATCAAAATTAAGTTTGAATTACATTTGTTTCGATACCTAATATATAGAGAATAACATCATTTAAATGGTTTATTAAGTTTTGAAAAAAATGTGGACTTAAATAATAAATCAATAGCTTTGGTATAATTAGTAAATCTTTTAAACGAATGTCTACTTATCAAAGATTTTAAATCAAGTCTGAACAAATGCTTATCATTTTTATTTGTTTTGTCAATTTTATAGGAATAATATCTTTTTATAAAAACTGAATCATACTTTTGGGCGACAATACAAAAACTATCGTTAAGTTTATATATTTTTATAATTTTAGCGAATACGGGATTAAAATTAAGTTTAAGATCAATTGCATAAAACATGTTTACCTCTATTTCTATGCCTTTAATATAAACACTTTTAGCAGTAAATATATTTTCAAATGTGTTAGTTCTGAGACCAATAATTAGATGAGTTTTATGAAAGTCTGGGATCTCATAAGCGCTTACAGTTCTCAATACTTTAAATTCTAAATCTCTGATTAGGTTTTTTGGGAATTCATTTAAATACATCCCATTTTGATTTGTATCAAACATGGTTTTGCAGGGGTCACGCATCCCATTACAATTTTTGACCCTTTGTGCGAAAGGTAAATGTCGCCTTTCAAAATTTAAAGAGGACAAATTAATTAAACTTCCTAGTTTAACTATTAGTTTACTATAATGTGTGAGGGAATGGAATTTACTAACAAAATGAAAATCAGGGAATTGTTTAAAATAATTTAAAAATATTTCGATTTCTCGGTCGAGAATTTCTAACCATATTTTCTCAATAAATTCTGCACATATTATTGCAAGAATTTTCTGCAAAGAATACCATATCTTAAATATTATATGATCTCTATTAGTACCCCATTGTTTCTCGAAAATAAAAGGCAATGAATTCATAAATAACCTTTTTTCAACACCATATCCTTTAACTCTAATTTGTTTAGTTGTTTGATCTTGCATTAACCTAATATTATGTCTGTAACTATTTTTTTCACACAAATATCTCAATTGTTTAAAATTAAGTTTAAATTTCTTCTCTTTATTACCTTTCATAGTTTCTCTAAAGAATATCGGAAACATATAGTCAAACCATCCTAGGTTTGAGTCGTGAAAAATATCGCAAGTTTGACATTTGTATATATCAAGAATTGGAGGATCACATTGAAAGAAGGGATGTTCTCTCACAATACCAGGTGAATCCATAATGTTTGGATATTCTGAGCGTTCGACAGCATCTTTGACATAAGGATCTAGACGAATCTGCTCTGCAGAGGCTGTACAGTGGCGGCAACATTTGCCTTTGCTAAAACTGCCACCAAGACCTAGGTTCAAGGTAGAAATAAATGATTATTCCTTTAAATTAATTTAAAAATAAATATTTACCAAGTAGTTCATTCATAGCCTTGTTATCTCCGATCCAGTGTAGAATTCTTGCATATATTCTTTGAACTCTGCCCTCAACTAAGACTTTGATTCCAGTTGTGGCCAATATTTGAAAACTTTCTCTCAAAGGCTTCCAAACTTCAGCTAAGTTTTTGTTCACAACAGAATGCGGTGCAATCAAAAGAACAGGAATGTCACTCCTTCTGCTCTGTAGCTCTGGCTTCAGATTCACAATTGATAAATATACCATGTGGTATGTGTGCTTAACTGAACTAGAACCGAGGACATTTGCGACCGATATATCGTCGCAATAGAGATTCACATAAATTGTTTTTGTGTTATTCTCTTTGAATAGTTGGGCATAATTTGATCCGTCATAACAGTCGCGATAACAATCATTCGGTGTTTTATCTGAATAGCAATTAAACTTAATTTTAAGAATTTATTCAATAAATAAAAATTTAAATATTTTTAAACCTCGTTTTTTAAATAAATTGTTGAAAACAATGATATCACTGCATAAAAGTGCCATCAATTTTACGGCCGATATATAATAATAAGACCCTTCTTTAATGGTTCTTTTAATTGGTTCCAAGTATTTCGACTTTGATCTTAAATAACCAGTTATTCTTCTCTGATCTGTAAATTGTCTTAAAATATCTTGGGATACACTTTCCGGGTCTTCGGTGTTCTCATGCATTTGGTCTCGAATTTTAAGTGTTTCGATAATTATATTATTGAGACAATTATCGGGAATACCCTGAAACTTAATTTTCAATTTCAAATACTGTTCGAGCACAGCATCACTTTCAGTTAGTTCTTCATTTTGGAAACGAAACACATCTTCTTCTTCGTCGTCCGACTGTTCTTGAACTTCTATATGACCTAATTGCATTTCCTCGTCAATCAAAGGAGCGGGTCTTTTCACTCTTCTATAGCCTCCGGATGCAATTGGTACTAGGTCATAATATCGGTGGAGAACATTATTATGATCTTTATCAAAATGAGTGAGATATTGTCTACGGGATGTCAAATAGGTCTGACCACAAAAACATTCGACCGCCTCTTTTGGTGTTTTATCAAAGTGTTCAAAGATGTGTTCTCTGTATTCAAAATAATCATTTGTTTCACATTTTTCTTCACAATCACATATAAATTCAAATTCATTCTCCATTTGAAATGAATTAAAATTAAGTTTAAAGTAATTAGTTTTAAATTAATTTAAAAAAATTTAATATTTTAAATGAATTGTTGAAAAATATTTATTAATAAAGATGTGAACTCGCTTTACTAAGAACCAAGTTCAAATTATGAATGAATAAAAAGTAGTCATTGAAAGTCCTGAAAAACGCATGGATTTTCATTATAGATTCAATAGCTGTGCAATTGAAGTCAGGTTTTATTCATTCTGTTTATTAATTAGTCTATCTTTTGATTTAATTGTCTTTTAATAAGATTAAATTATGGCTAAACGGAGCGGTTATGATAGAGTTCGAGCTCTACTCAATAACTTAGATTTGAGTGACTTTATTAAAAGATTCGAAGGTTAAATAGATAATTTATTTTCACAAAATAAATTTAAAATTAATTTTAATTTGATTTCAAGACAATAGAGTCAATGATCAAGCGATAATGGACCTGGATGAGGTTAAACTTGATCGTTTAATGTTTGGAACCATTGGTCCTGTGAGTCAAGTATGGAAAGTATTGCAAGGTTTGAGGAAAAACCCTTCAGAGTTTGAGCACTATTTTATTGAAAGTGTGGCTCAAAACGGTGACCATGGTTATACCATATCACTCACTGATGAGATAATGAAAGATGTCTTTCATTATCCTGATAGGCTTAGATTGGGTGTGTTGCGAGACGTGCCTAAAAATCTGCAGCCTATCGCAAATGACTGCATAACTCTAATAGGTAATTATCATCAATTGATAATACAATTAAACTTAATTTTAACAATAATTTCTATTTTAGAGCGTTTTATGGGGAAGGAAGGGATTTTGAAAGTCCCTAAAATCAAGAAAAGCACACACTTTGTCAATTACAGTAGATTGTGTGATGAGATCTATAAGATCTGGAGCTCTTACTTTGAGTTTGTATTCGAGTGTTTAGTATTTCAAATTAAGTTGAATTTAATTTCAATTTCAGGCTATATGTGGACAAAGGGTTCAAAAAAATCATCAAAAAGTTTGTTAAAAGTCATTTTGACAAACGGTTTAAGAAGGAATTTTGGGTAAATCTGATTTTAATATAGAAATATTTGATTGATTAATGGTTACTCTCTTAAGGTTGGACTGTTAATTAACGTCGACAACAGATACCGACCGACGAGGAGGCGTTATATTGAGATGTATGAGAACGACATTATTCCAGAGAATGGATTTCTTTGTCCAATAATTAAAGTCTACAAACATCGTAAAGGCGACAAAATAACGGCATTCAAGAAGTTTTTAAAATTGAAAACTAATGCAAAACGAAAATCAGAATTGGTTTTCAAATCTTTTGTGAAAAGATATCCAAAAGTGATGACAAAAGAAGGGGTAAACTTAATTTTAATTTTATTCATTTTATCTTTAAATTAATTTAAAAAATTGCACTTCAATTATTACTAGATGAGAAGTCAAATAAATCGATATATTAAAGCTCTTCCGTCTTCAATAAAAACTGGCCGTTCAATCAATGAATTTGAAGAGAGATTCCGAACCAAAATTATCGGAACCTACGCTAAAATCAAAGCAATGCCAGAATTTGAGAACGAATTCAATTGGAATGAATTTGAAGAAAACGGTAATAATTTAATTATCATTTATTTTTAAATTAATTTAAATAATTTCATTTTGTTTTATTCATAGAGATTCCACTCATTGAGGCTCTTCTCAAGTGTCTTATCAAACACTTTAATAGTATTGTATTGTTTGACTCAAATTCATTGCCGACTGACGTAAAGTATGGAATAATAGCCACTGAAGAAACAGCGGAAAATAGACAGACATTTGAGGTCATCTTCAGAGAAAAGAAGATGATTATCACAGAAACTCTGTCTGAGGCCGTATTCTATCTATTTTTTTGCCACAAAGTTTTTGAAACCAATAGCAGCGCAAAGTATTCGGATTTCTTCTCATTCCTGGTTATGGTTGTCTTCAAATATGGACAGATGAAGATAATGAACGACGAGATGAAAGCCAAGATTAAAAATCTTGAGACTAAAGACAACTAATTGTTTAAGTTTTAAAATTAATTTGAATTTCTTTTGTAATTCAGGGTTTTTTTTATTACTGCAATAATCGATATATTTGTTCAAATTTTTTTTCTTCAATTAATTATATATCAAATTTTGGTTCATAACTATAGAAAATAATATCTTTTATATAGTTTTTATTTTGATTAATATCTATCTATATATTTGATTGTTTTATTCTCTAATTTAACTCAATATTTAAACTTAATTTTAATTTCATGTCTTATTTTGCTAATAATTATTCATTATATGCTAATTGAATTCAA
>JAQGCQ010000342.1:0-15651 GCA_034699945.1 Chamobates pusillus
GCATTTCACTTATTTATTGTTGAATTTTATCCAACACTTTGAGGAGTACTTCAAATTGAAGCCCAAATCAAAGAAAAGGTATTTTATTGTTGTTTTCCGACATAATTGAGAAATAATAAGAAGAAAGGATTCATTAAAAGAGTAATAATCAGTAATTTCTTTATTATTTCACGAATTTATTGTGTAATTAGATTATAATCTCAAAGAGTAAACCAATAAAGAGAGGGTTGTGTTTGAAGTGAAGCCCAAACCCATCATAACATTACTGACACGAAAAGATGAAAAATCAAAAACTGAAATATTTTGACAAATGATTATAAAATATAAACCAGGGATGACCAAGGGTTTTGATTCCAGGGGGTTAGGGGGAAAAAATGGCGGCCTTCCATAGACGTAATGTTAAAATTTTTGCAAACCCGAGGGGGGCTATACCTGAAATGTTCAAAATTCTAGGGAGGGGGTCTCCCTCATAGACTAATGTTAAATTTTTTGAGCCAGGGGGGTAAACAGCTGACCCCCTCCCTAAAGTTATCCCTGATATAAACGCATTAATTGAATTGAAATTTGTTGTAATCAATCATTTCGAGTGATGTTTAGTCTTTCAAATTCATATATCACTGAATGTATGTCTCAAATGATTTTCTTAAGTGTTCTTATTTTTGGTAATCAAAGGATAGAATCTTAAAATTATTTATTTGTTTTTGATTTTATATTCAAATTAGAAATGATTTATTACACGAATACACAAATTAATGAAAAATACATTCATTTATTATTGAATTTAATGGATTTAATACTACTTTTCTCTTATATAACTCATGGCATACATAGCCTGTAATGACATCTAATTTTGGATTCAAATTAATAAACTGATGGTTTGATTGCCATAAAAAAAATCTCCTCTTTTTGATTCTTGGAATTTCTTTCGAAACTAAATTTAAATAATTCTTATTTTTCTAACGAATCACAAGATTTGTTCATTTTGTGGTCCACTTTCTTGACTTCAATTCAAAACTAATATATTTAACAGAAAATTGTTTTCAAAACATTTAACGAAATATTTAGAGAAATTGTGAGGAAAATGTAATACAAAAAAAATGCACAAAAAATTCAAACGAAAATTTCGTTATAATTCGGTTTGTTTTTCAGGTGAATGCCTTTTAGCCAAAAGTCTATCATCTTTTGAATACAAATTACTTAAAGAAATCTTCGAAAGAATTTCAAATCAGAAAAAAAAATTAAGAGAAGAAACAAAATTAAAGAGAAGGACAGACCGAAAGACAGTTGTCTAATAGAAAAGTCAGTCCTTGACATCACTTATTAATAGCTATCCATTTGTATGGAAAGACTGTCTTCACTTTGGCTTTCAATGGCTATCCTTCTCATTGATGTCAAGATTTTCATTGTTTTTGATGTTTTATTACAGTTTTTTTCAGTATTCACTCAACATTTGATTATTGAATAGCTATTCAAAAGCAGCAAAATTTTAATTTATATTTATTTTATTCCTCTTTTATCTCATCATTCAAATGGTTTTCAGTATATTTTCAAAGAAAATATTCATTTAATTTAAGATTTATTTTTTCGGTTCCATTACTTCATATGAAAGTGAAAATAGGCCTCAATTAACAAATTCAAGAGATGTATGTCCTCACTCATTGAGTGATAGCCAGTAATGGGCAAGGGGGTGTAGGGTAAATAACCCCTAAAAATCGACCAAGTCTGGACCCCCCAGGAAATCACAATTTTGTGAAGGTCTACCCCCATCCTAGAAAGCCAAGCTTCTGACCACCCCCTAGGTCAGAGTACCTTGCTCATCACTGCTCATTGAGTGATAGCAAGGAAAATCAATACGAAAATTATACCTTCAATTGAATAACTTTACCGAACAAAGAATTGACAGCTTTTAGCCATTAATTACGAAATCCAATCAAAAACTCGAATTTCGAAACCAATTCCTATGAAATCATAAATTAGTATTCATTTTGAGAGAAAACTTCGCTTTTTATTATCCGAAGAAAAATAAAGATTAAAATTTATAAGATTTTTGTCTAATCAATGATTTAGAACTGTATCTAATCTTTTGGCTTAACGTTTCATAACTCGCAGATAAAAGTCATAAAAAGCAGTTTAAATAAAGCGATAATTTATATGAGAATTAAATCATCATTTGTTAAATGAAAGTCATCTCTAATTTTAATTCAAATTCTCGTTATTCAAGTGATTCATAAAATTAATGAATAAATTATCCGATATTTAAATACATTAGAATTTATAGAAGAAATTACTTTTTGATGAATCCCTTCAGGCGTTTGGTTTCGGCTTTTGTTTAATAAATTTTTTTCTTTTGTTTGATTAAATCATACCTCAGTTCCAGAAGAATATAACAATTATCTCATTAAAAGCCACTTCGGATGAACTGATAGCCAATTATTATTATTTTAATTGAAACCTATTTTAGATGTATTTTCAACCAAATAATGGTTACAATTATTGTAATTAAAAATACTTTCACTCAATGTTTATGATTAGGGAAATGAAAATCAAGTTTATATTAAATAATGAGGGAAAGGGTGAGTGAGTGAAAGGTATCTCATAAATTCTGGACAATTATCTCTATGGATAGCCTTTCCAAAAGTCTTACCAAATGATGAGTTCACACAAATTATTTCTATTTTAAACTTTTGAATAATTATAATAAAATGTGTTTTTTCATTGAATTGTTAATAACCAAGATATATTCAGAATAATTATTAATAAATGAATTTGTAAATACAAATATGATGATAACAAGATAAATTGAAAATTTAAACATTGACAGTTTATTCATTAATGATTGTGGGCTTCAGTTCTGATTTATTTATTTATGAATTCAAACAAAAATAGCAAAACTTTTTATAGTTTTCTATTTATGATGACATCAGACATATAATTAATTATTAATGTTTACATACTTTCAGTTTTATTTGTCTTTACTTCAAAATCTTTATTATTTTGAATTTTGTGCTCAAAACCTCTCTTTCTCTTAAAAAAAAGATAATAACAAAAATAAATTAAAATCTATCTATTTATCTAAAAACACAGTCTCTCTCTCTCTCTCTCTCTCTCTCTCTCTCTCTCTCTCTCTCTCTCTCTCTCTCTCTCTCTCTCTTGCATTGTTTACTCCGTTGATTAATTTACTTTAGCATGATCATTTTATTTATTTTACTCCTATTCAATTTAAAAGTTTACATAAGTGTTAGATCTATTGCTCAATACATTGAATACATTGTTAAATATCATCTGTTGTTAAAGAATAGCCATTAATGCTATCATTTGATTGATTGTTGTATTTATTCTACATTTTTGAACAAAACATACAAAACATATTCAAAACTTTCAAAAATGAATTTCGATTTAATGCTAATTAATTACAATAACAGACAATAACTATACAAACCATTTGAATATCAAATACTGATTCTTAAAATTATAATATTTTACACTTTCCTCGAAAACCATAAACTGTTTTCCAAAAACCCTTTCAAATAACTCTTATCTAAGAATCAAATTTTAGTAAAAAATTTCAAAATAGTTGGCAATAGAGTCGATATGACGTCAATTATCAGATCAGTGGACAGTCATCCACGTATGTCACTCCGAGTTAACTCTTTTTTTTGGGGCTCCACTCCATTTGATTGATTGTATTTCCAAAATAAATCGACGGTTGGGGTCGACGTCGACCTTCACTTTCGACTCAATAATAAACCAAAAGTTAATAACAGTTTTGTCTCTAAAATTGAGTCTCAATTTCTTCAACAAAACTACTTAACATCTAATTAAGGGTTAATCAAAGTTTTTAACCGAAAATATTCCAACATTTGTTGGCAACGATTTTCTTTCAAACAATTTTTTCTTTGCCTTCGATTTGCTATTAAATGAAAAATCTTTGAAACGATTTTTGAATATTTGATTCAAAGATCTTTTTCATTAGTTTTTTGTCTAAAGAACTCAAAGTAGTAATAATTCAAACGTTTATTTCATTAAATCATTTTATTATCAAAATTATTACATAAAATAAAAATTTATTATAACTTTCCTTTTTTATGAGAGAATAATAAATAGGAGTTTGATATCCATTTTGGTACGACTTTCCCTCTGTATGTCTCTTATTCTGTGCCATCTTCTAAGTGAAGGACAAAAAGTTTAAAATCAAATTTGAAAATTTTTCTTTTTATTGTTAATACACCTCTGCCTACACCTGTGCTTTGCCTCCACTCTGGGTTAGTATAACATTGGGTTCGTTCCTCTTATTTTTCAAAGAGAAATGTTTTTGAAATTTCTTTGTCTGACTCTTCACTACTGACTGACTGATAGCCAGTATTTTAATTTCTTTTCTAAATTTAATTTTGTTTTTCTTCTCAACATTTCAATCAAATTGAGTGAAATTGCAGTCAATTATCAATTGTGAGGAGTGGCCACTCAATAGCTCTGGTATTCGTCTCTAAATTGTACAACAATTTGTAATAAATGGCATAACTTATGTCCACATATTATAAGAACAGATGTTTATCTCAATTGGATTTTTGCGAAGACTTTTTCACTTTTCATTTGACACCAATTTTTGTTAACAAATGATTATAATTTTCAACTATTCTGTAATTTATCACACTTTACACCAACAAAATTAGTTCAATTCCTTACAAACAAACATCACCAAGATCATTCCTAGCCTAGTATCTCTCACGGCTCAGATAATTCACTAATAACCTAGTTAACTTCATTCAAATATAATCAAATACATAGTATTATATAACATTAATTCTAAACAAGTTCAATTAGAATTACAACCACCTTGCTCATCATTATAAGCTTGAGGATTTAGAAATTTCAAGGAAATTATCCAAGAGTTCAAATGCTTGGACACACATTAATTTAAAGGCAAACAAAAAAGCAATCAAATTATCAAAAAATATGTGCAAAGAGTCGACCACTTATTTGACATATTATTTAAATTGTGATAAATCTGTTTTGACGTAAACTCTAATCTAAATTAATTGCTTAAAAGTATCTAAACTTTTCCTCTTCTAATAAAGAATACTAATAACAAGAATAGATTCAAATTACAAATGTTTTTAAATAAAATAGTAATACAATGGGAAAGGGATGTATGGAAAGGGATAATAAATACGTGATCACTAGAAGGCAATAATTTACGTTTACATCGAAAAAAAATGCGTTTAATTAGGAATTGATTTCATAACCATTTGATTAAATGGTTTATTACTTTCCTCTTCACTGAAATAAAACGTGAATTAAATTCATTTAACAGTAATTTGTGTTTTTCTTCTCAATGTTTGCAACAAAAAAACTAATCAAATGATTCTCATTCGAGACATAGAAATGATTTGTTTCTAAAAGTCATAAATATATTTGAATTCAAACTTAAATTCTCATTAAATGTCGTGAGTTTTGAGCCAAACAGTGATAGCATTACGTGAGTGACGACAACTGAGGATTGCTTTTCGTGTTAGACATCCATCAACCTATTGCTGGCATCAATTGATCCTGGTATGCAACCAACTAGGTTATTAAGACTTGTCCTTGATCATATTTGATTGATCCTTTAAAAAAAAAAAATCGTCTCTCAATTTAATGAAAATTGATTTGACTTTCAATTGCTATCCATTGAACTGAAGCACAGAATCAATGGTTAAAACAAAAACAAAACAAAAATTTATCGACTAATCGATCAAAAATGATCAGGAAACTTTTACTGACACATATAAGTGGAGTTATAATTTTGTTTCAAAAAGGTTTTCGCTTTTAATTTATCATTAGATTAGATATAATTATAATTGAGTCGAGTCTTGAATAAAAAACACTCATTCAGTGCCTGATATTATGCATAGATTTCAAGGTCAGCACATAATGAGAAAAAAAAGACTGTTTTCAATACTTCTCTTACCTTTAGATTTGCATCTATAAGAGTATACCTAACCATACATCAAAAAGGGATACCTATCCCACCCCTATTCTCACAATTACTTTCATTGTTCTCATACTTGAAATGCAAGATTATATGAACGGAGAGAAAGTCTCTTTTTTTAATAAATTTCCTGATGAGTGCTATTCTGTGCTATTCTGTAATGAATGTGATTTTAATCTCATAATAAGTAAACGAAAAATGGGTTTTTAATTCATTTATCGAATAAATGAACGAAAAAAATACTTAATCTGTTTTTTTTTTCTAAATTTCAAGGTATATATCGTTAGCTTTTGAGAGATAAAAGACTTTCAAAAAAGTTGCCAAAACCTTGGGCTGAGTTCAGTGTCGACAGTCCTCTCCTCTAATGTTCGATAAATTAGATTTTTTTTCTCTCATAAATGCATTACTTCTTTGATACATAAAATTGTTATTAGTTTTCAAAGTCGTTTCGGTCACTCTTTGCTTATTTTGATGTCTAATAACTTATTTACTCATTTATCAGATTTTTTTTTGAATGAAAATAACTTTCAAACTTTCATAGAAACAAAAATATCAAAGAATTGTTTGTTTGACTTTGAATTGAATTTTTACGAACAAAATACAGAACTAATGACTGAAAAATACCATTCAATCCAATGATAAGTGATTTTATAATTTACGAGAAAATCATGCTATTTATTGACTTATTCTTAAGAATATATAAAAAATACAATAAAATGGTTTAAAATTTTTCAATCCAGAGATTTGAATAAAATTTTATTACCATTTGTTTACTCTAATAACTAATTGTTTCTTGAAATTCAAGTGCAGATGAATTAAAAGATTATTTTTCATGGATTACGAGTTATTTCAGGAAATATTGTTTTTTGTTTAACACAAATAATTGCAAGTAATCGCCAGTAAGTCTACCAAAAAAAGTTTATTAACTCACATAAAATAAAGAAATAATTACACAGATTTGTAATCACATGAATTTTGGCGAATATTTTCCAAAATAATGTGTTTTTTTTCGTTGTAATTATTACTACACAAACATTGTTTGGTTTCATATCCTTTTGAGAATTTATTTTATTATTTTACAAAACTCAGGGATGAACAGAAGTGGGTGAAACAGAAGATGCCCATGCTTGTTTATTAAGAGTTTGGTCATTTATAATCATTTACTCGACAATTATGTCAAATAAACAAAAAGAATACTTAATATTATTCATGAATTGTTGAAATAAAATAGTGAAGAGTTATTTCAAACAACAAATTTGAATATCAATTGATTTAAATTATGGGCAAAATTCCAGATTAGATTCAATACTAATAGCAAAATAGCATCAAAATTATGTGTTTGTGGCCAACAAAGTCTCATCAATTGGTGTGTGGGCGCCAATAAAGTGGGCGACCACTCAAATATCCATTACTGACTTACTTTTTCTTTTCTCATTTGATTTGTAATATGTTTTACAAATCTTTTATGAATTTTCAGGTAATTAAAAATCGTATAAAAAGAGCCGAAAAGCACACAAAACAAGTAACAAATCTGAAACGATCAAGATGATTTCAATTTTTATTACCTCTTCATAAATATTTTCAAAATAAAATCAAACATAAAAACCAAAAAAAATGATTAGATTTGGGTTTGAGCTCAGAGTCGATAACTTCCCACTAGTTTTCAATTATCAAACGAATGGTTTCATAAAACGTCCAAAACTTTCACTTTTGAAAAATTCAAAACTCATCATAAGTTTGATAAACCTTTCCTTTACTATTGTTTAAAAATATGCACCCTTTCCCAGACAGGGTTAGGTATTCATTGAGATGACAACAGTCTATTAAAGCAGTAATAATGACATTTTTATTAACTCACATACGAGTGGCCCAAATGTGAGCACAACTTCATTTTTAAAGCCATCTGAAGAATTCAATTATGCCTTTCTCAATTATTTATGAGTGGAACCACCTTGCTCATATGCGCATACATGTATAGGAATGACATTATTATTATTATTTTGTTAGGAAACTCACTCTTAAATCATAGCTAACATTGAAATACATTTTTCAGACACTTTTATCGTCTCTTTATTTGTCTTGAAGTCTATCCCTCGCCCAAAGTTATCGGGAGTCACTCCACTCACCTATTGATACACTGCCCACTCCTGTCATTCCAAATGATAAATGCTTTAGATTTTGAAAACGTTTAAAAAAATAAAATATTTTGAATTTCAAAAGCGATGATCGAGGTATTTGGTCTCTGCGCTAATTTAATTAAATCATCAATCTTATTTTAGAATTTTCAAATTGACAAATAAATCTACGTTTACCTAGATAGGTTAACGAACACATTTGACAACTAAACTGTCATTTTTAATGTCAATAAATACTAAATTTATTTATAGCTTTCATTTATGAAAAATTAATTCAATTTTATGTGATTTTTATGAATTGATTTTTATTCAGAAAAATCGGGAAAAAACTCATCCAATATTTCGGCAAAAAATACATAAGAAATACATAAGAAATATATTAAATAATAATTACAATAATTATTCATTCATTGAGTTATAGAATATAATAAACATTTGATTGGAATTCAAAGTATTTGATTATTTTCTCAGATGTGATGCCATCCAAACCCATCACAAGGCTGTGCACGTCATTCAATGTTAGCCATCCCTCCAATACATTCTTAACAAAAAGGATTAGCAAATAATGAAAAACAAATTAACCTTGGATAGGCAACTATTCTAAGAATAATGATATAGCCAAGCACATCAAATAATCTATAAATTAGATAACATAGCAAATGATCTTATTCATCATCTCCTTGATTATAAATCATTAATGAAATAAACATGTTTAACCCAAGCCTAAAGAGCCAGGGCTATCATCTTTTTGTAAACATGTTTTCAAAATATACTCGATTAGATGCAAAACTAAAATTAGCAAGTTTAGCTAATATTTGGTTCTTCTTTTGTTTCATCGTTTTGTAATAATTCAAATTCCATTAAAATTATTAATTGCATAACACCTCGTATTTGCTAGATTATAATCAGATTAAAGTAAATTCTATAGCTGGGATGGCCAAGATCAGCCGGCGCAAGATATAAGGCAAGATAAAATTGGGGAATTAGTCAATTATAGGAAGGGGTTATCTCTTGATTAATGTTAAATTATAAAACACTCAGAAGATACTTGGTAAACTCTCATGGGAGATATCTGGGTTGTGCCACCTTGGTTATCCCTGCTCTATAGTCAGACACATCTCTTGAATTGAAATATCAAACTTGAAAATAGTGTCAAAAACGCCGTAAATCTGTTTTATTGATAAATGAATTCAAATTCACTTATTTTATGTATTATTTGAAATGGAAATGGATGTCAAGTGCGGACTAACAATAAAATCAGGATTAAAATACTTAATTGAGATATAATTTGTGCTCAAAATTATTTGACTTAAAAGACAATCAATTTTGTTGGCAATAAAATTAATGAAATATTCCTCTCAATTAATTATTAATATAAATATTGACATTGAATTTAATTGAAAATATTATAATAAATGAATTTTAATAAACACTTAAATCCAATCCTTTGAATATATTATTAGTTTATTAAACGCTTTCATTTCGAGAATACCAATGAATTCACTATTAATTTCAAAAAATGTAAGAAAAATACCAAATAAAGTGA
Source organism: Chamobates pusillus (assembly GCA_034699945.1). NCBI lineage: Eukaryota > Metazoa > Arthropoda > Arachnida > Sarcoptiformes > Chamobatidae > Chamobates > Chamobates pusillus. The sequence continues at coordinate 9,650 of JAQGCQ010000342.1, forward strand.
AAAATTTCATGAATAAAATGCATGAAAAAAATTCATTGAAATGTCTAAGATGTTAGTCATGTCAGACATTTGAGACAAACCCGACTTCAAAATTCAATTTGAATTTCAACAGAAAAAAAAATTATAGATTTCTATAGATTTCATGAATAATTTGCAACTATCATAATCATTAACATTGGAAAGTACCCTGAAATCCACAAATTGCTAGATTAATAACTAATAAAAGCTATCATTAAGAACATTAAAGTAGACTCCGGTGGAGGTCTTCTCTAATAACAAATTGTGTTAAAAGAGTTTTCAATAAAACTCATTATAAGAGTCTAATAACCGAATAACGAAATTCCCAAAAAAATACGACTTAAGGAATGGGTCCGTATTTGACGACACAGAATCAAAGAGTGAAACATTCAGTCAGTATGTCATTAGAGAGGATATACCCAAAAGAAATTGCAAAAACAAAAACCTCTTTTGTAATATGTTATTAGACTTTTAATAATACCAAGGTAGATAGACACAATCACATAATTAGGCCCAAGGTCATTGCTTAAATAGTATTATTGAATAAGAGAAAAACAATCTAGGTGATATTTGTGTGAATCATTCTACATAACAACTATTAAGGGTTTTGTTTGCGGACATGAATTCATTGAATAGAAGACAAAACGTATTAAAAATATAAATAATAATCATTTGAATTGAAAGTAGAATTCGTTGCGTGTCTTAAACCATAAGTTGTATGTCTTTGAGATTTGTATTTCAATATAATAATAGAGGTCTGTCTTTGACTCTGTCTTTGAAGTGAATTAATATTTCGATTTCGAAAAAGAGTTTTGGCTTTAGATTAGTCTCGAAATCGGAATAAATTTGAATAATATTTTACAGACGTTTGATAACAATTGATTCAATGAATGGTATATTTGATGTGATATTCAATTATTTGTGGAATTAATTCTCCGAATCAATGATCATATGATTTAACTTCAATGTTATTCTGAGTGACTATTCATTTGTTTAAAGAGAAAAAATTTATAAATTCTTTTATTTTTATTTCTGAATTTATGCCAATTCTGATTAATAGCCACTTATTTTCAAAATTTATTTTCCAATTCATAACTAAATAAATATTGAAAAAAATTAATGTAAAAAATTAAATAAAAATAAATAAAACTCTTTTTCATCAGATAATCGATTTTGATATCAAGTCTGATATCTGGGAAACAAATCTCACAAAGAATTCAAAAAATAACAAAAATTATAATTCCGTTTAAAAAATTGTTTGATTCAAAAAAAATTGTTATCCTTATCCTTGTGCTGACGGAATGGTTTAGCAATTCATTCACAGCACAGCACTAGAATTATCACATTTTCATGAGGTTGGGCTCAAAACTCACAATAGTATTGTATTTTTATTTTTATTCAGTTTTCGTTCAAATATTGTGGAAAAAGCGAACATTTATTTGAATTGAATATCAATTTAATTCGTTGTTTGAGATTTTTATAGTTATTATTCGCAAAACACATATAAAACTGATTCACAATTTCATAATAATAATAGTGGACTGACTTCTGTGCTAATCAAAGAACTGTGTTATTCGGCATCCGTGTCCTCCAGAACCCAATCCACACATACCCTAACTATTCATCAAAAATAATAATAATTTAATTGTATTCACAAATCTATTTCTGACATTAATTATGTTTAAGATATTTCAAAATCAATTCATCAAAATATGAATCATTCAAACACTTCATACGATATATAACTATACTATACGTCAGTCTATAATATATAATATATTTCTTATAAAATCAGATTTAAATCAATTCTTCAGTCGGTTGTCATTCAATACCACTTCTATTGATTGGAGTAATTCCGGTAATACTCCACTATATTAATGATCTAATCATAGAATGAGGGGCTTTACTCGACTACCTGTCCAAAGTTATTAGGTTAAAAAAATGAATAAAATTAAGAAAATCATTTTGACCAAGTGAAGAATAATTGACAAGATGTTCTAGGTCATTAATACCTTTGGAAGGACTGCAATTAATTTGATTTACACTCAAAAATGTGAAAATTGATGGTAAAAGACATCCCTTAATAAATACCTATTCAAAGGGTTGGAATCAAATTTATGTCTTAGAAAAGAGTTATTGAATGCTATTTAATAACTATTTTAGTGTTTGAGATGAGGTCTGACTTTTGCATACAATTCAGTGCCAAAACTCGATCTCAATCAGAGTGACTGCTATTCAATATCACTATTATTTACAGAATTTTTAAAACATTTTAAAACTATTATTAAAGTGTTTGAACTGAAAGACGAGTTCCTGATTCCCGATATTTTATTAATATTTGGATCCTATTTATTATTAAACATTAACAAGGTCGGATTTAATTGAATTATAGTTTAACACTCAATATAAAACTTACCTGTCCAATTTAAACAACTCAACAATAGATGGCAGACAGAGAGTGAACATAAGCTTAAACTAAGAAAATAATACTTCAATACATTTATATAACAATTAAATCATCGTTTGGTTTAATAACAATTAAAATGAGTTTTAAATTCAAATATTACTGAATTAAAAATAATTGAAAGTAAAGAAAAGGCATTCGTTTTATACCAAACGAAGTTAAAAATGTCTGAAGAGACAGACCAAGATCAATTATCTACACAGTCATTAAACGAGAGTTCTGTTGAGAATAGAATTTATAGCAAAGACTCGTTCGAAAGATTCGGTGACGACTTGTGTGGACTCATATTTAGTTATTTTCCAATTAAAGAACGAATCAAATATGAATGTGTGTCCCATCAGTGGAAGAGAACTGTTTATCAAAGACTGAATATATTATGCATTAGTTATTATGATAAAACAAATTTAGAGGAAAAGTTATTCGCTTATAAACAAATTGAAGGGGGAGTTCCCGCATTGGAATCACTTATCAGAAAGTGTCCGAATATTACCGGTTTTTTCGCCTATCCTTTTAGACAATCCTTTGACTGTTTACCAGAAATGAGGACAAGTATTGTTGGATTGATTGCCAAATATTGTCCGAATTTGAAATCAATTCGCAGTTCTTTAATCAATTTCAGTCATAATTCAGTTAAAACTTTCATTGAGTCGATTGAACACAAATTAGAGGAAATTCATTTAATCGGTTCCATACAAAACTTGGAGAAACTCAATGGACAACAATTTAAAAGACTTAAAAAACTTTACTTTAGTTTCACCGATACATCAGTTTTTAACGAATCATTTCAATTGAATTTCTCGATCACACGATTGACTCATTTGACTATAATTTGTCCCACAATTGAAGAGAAATTCTTGAGAACAATCATCCACTCAAACAAATGGCTGAAGTATTTGATAATTTACCAAGATAGTGAAACATTGAATGCAGAAAATATTTTGACTGATTTGTCGAACTTAACAGAACTCAAGACTTTGAAAATTAGTTTATCTTTTAATTTGAACTCAAAAAGAATTTCAAACAAATTCAAAACAATTGGTCAAAAGTGCCACAAATTGGAAAAATTCGTATCCTTGCATCTTTTGGATGAACAACATTTTACTCAAATATTTCAAATATTTACTAAATTTTACCCAAACTTGGTCATTTTGGTTTTCAATCCGACGAAATGCAATGATGAATACCAGTCTTTTGAGTCGTCAAAGATGTCCTGTAAATCATTGCACAACTGCTCACGACTTCAAAAGTTGAGAATTTATTGCTATTTGACGGACAGTTTCTTCGAAAACATCGATAAATATGTACCGAATTTGAGATATTTGTCGATTTGTATTATCAGTGCAAACGATGTAATTATCGATTATATCTCAAAACTAAAACAAATCCAAAAAGTATTCATTCGAAATAGAAATTGGTTTAGTGTTCAACAAATCAAACCAGCACAGTTTCACAAGTTGTTCACAAACTGTTCTCGACTCAAAACAGTTTATTTGTGTCTTAATCAGGGTAGGGGTTGGGTATTCAAAATGGACAGCAATTATTTTGGTGGTATCACTCAGTTTGGTTCACAAACCTGGTTCATCTTAGATCCTCTTATCTAGGACATTTCTATTATATTTCTTTTCATTATTTGTTTGATTAGAAAATAAAACATTTTTATTCAAAATTTGTTTGAAATCAAAACTCACTTTTTGTTCAATCGATTCAATCGAAAATATTTGAAAACAAAACTTTTTGATAGTATTTTTCTGAAATACTTTCTATTGATTACTAAATTGTCTATTAATTTACAAAATGAACTTGGACAAACAAACTTCATTCTATTAAATCTTGATTTATTTATTCCATTTATAACAAGTTATCTAAATTGACTAGGCTCAATCGTTTATTTCTAGATCTAACTCAAAAATATTTAATAAATCTGAGTAATAAAATTAATGGGTTTACCTAGTTAATTCAGTATAAGATCAAATTAATGTTATGGTTTACTCAAAGACAGGTCATTTGATTCTCAATCAAATTCTAACATAAGCTTAAACTAAGAAAATACTTCAATATATTTCCTAACATTTATATAACAATTAAATCATCGTTTAGTTTAATAACAATTAAAATGAGTTTTAAATTCAAATATTACTGAATTCATAATAATTGAAAGGTTAGAAAAGGCGCTCATTTTATCCAAAACCAAGTTTAAAATGTCTGGAGTCCCAGACCAAGATCAATTATCTTCACAGTCATTAGACGAGAGTTCTGTTGAGAATAGAATTTATAGTAAAGACTCGTTCGACAGATTCGGTGACGACTTGTGTCAAGAAATTTTCAGTTATTTTCCAATTAAAGAGCGAATCAAATATGAATGTGTGTCCCATCAGTGGAAGAGAACTGTTTATCAAACACTGAATATATTATACATTACTTATGAAACAGATTTTCAGCAAAAGTTGTTCACTTATATACAAATTGAAAGAGGAGTTCCCGCATTGGAATCACTTCTCAGAAAGTGTCCGAATATTACAGGGTTTGTCGCCTATCCTTTTAGACAATTCTTCGACTGTTTTCCAAAAATACGTCCAATTATTGTTGGATTGATTGCCAAATATTGTCAGAATTTGAAATCAATTCGCAGTTCTTTAATCAATTTGAGTCATAATTCAGTTAAAACTTTCATTGAGTCGATTGAACACAAATTAGAGGAAATTTATTTAATAGATTTTATACAAAACTTCGAGAAACTCAATGAACAACGATTTGAAAGACTTAAAAAACTTTACATTAATTTCACGAATACATCAGTTTTAGACGAATTATTTCAATTGAATTTCTCGATCACACGATTGACTCATTTGGCTATAATTTGTCCCACAATTGAAGAGGTATTCTTGAGAACAATCATCCGCTCAAACAAATTCCTAGAATATTTGAAAATTGACCAAGATGGGAAAACATTGAATTCAGAAAATCTTTTGACTGATTTGTCGAACTTAACAGAACTCAAGACTTTGAAAATTAGTTTATCATTTGATTTGAACTCAAAAATTATTTTAAACAAATTCAAAACAATTGGTCAAAAGTGCCAAAAATTGGAGCGCTTTTATTATTGGCATCTTTTTGATGAACGTTTTACTCAAATATTTCAAATATTCAATGAATTTTACCCAAACTTGGTCATTTTGGCTTTCAATCCAACGCAATTGTACAAATTTTACCCGTCCATTGAGTTGTCGAAGATTTCGTGTCAATCACTGCTCAACTGCTCACGACTTCAAAAGTTGAGAATTGATTGTTATTTAACGGACAGTTTCTTCGAAAACATCGATAAATATTTACCGAATTTGAAATTTTTGTGGATTTTCATTATCAGTGCAAACGATGTGATTATCGATTATATCTTAAAACTACAACAAATCCAAAAAGTATTCATTCAAAATAAAAATTGGTGGTATAGACACGAAATCAACCCTGCACAGTTTCACAAGTTGTTCACAAACTGTTCTCGACTCAAAACACTTTATTTGTT
>JAQGCQ010000343.1:0-15647 GCA_034699945.1 Chamobates pusillus
TATGTTATATGTGTTCACATTCTTTATATTGTGTTAGCGTTTCGTTAATAAGTGGCAGCCATTAAGTCATACAAACTGTACAGCAGTAGAGCTCAAACACTACGACTTCAGTCCAATCAGAATCACATGAAGACTGGTCTGAAGTGCAATTGCAAAACGCCATACACTGACCTCAAGGTCAACAAATATTAAAAAAGTATCCCCTCTTCGGTCCAAACACTGAGAAAACGCCTATTAATAAAACAAATGAAAAATATATAAAAAACTGAATAGTTTTCCATCAATTGATAACAGAGTTCATAAGCAGTGAAATGTTTGCATATTTGTGAGGGACTGCCAACCACTTGACCTCAAATCGTATTGAACTAAGCATTAGAAGAGAATTTCCAAATAAAAAAACAGATCCTTAAGTCTTATGACATATTTTCGACAGTTTTAGACGAATGTTATGTAATAACAAATAACACGTTTTAACAAAAACTAAAAACTTTCTGAAATTATGTCTGATTAACATTTTGAACATTTCTTAATCGTTAATTATCGTCATTATAAACATTATAAACATTTATAACTAAAATTATTATAATTTTCTGAATCTAAGAATTATTATAAGAAAGTGAAGACTCACTCAAAACAAGTCTTTTCACTAATGAAATGACCAAAAAATTGGAACAAATGTTATAACGTTTTTAAATATCATTCAATCAGTTGTTTATTTATTCTGAAAGAAAAAATCAATTTTTTGCAAATCATTTCATTATCTTATCTTTTATTTGATTTAATTAATCAAAAATACGACAAAAATTTGTTTCCTATTTTTCTGTTTTTTCTTCGATTTTTTTACAATTGATTTAAAACTCATTGAAATATCATTCATAAGAACTTGAATTTCTTGTGAATAAAATTCATTGAAACCAATGAATAGTGAATACGATTTTCAGGAAAAAAGTCTGTTTTAAAAGTGAATGAAAAACGAAGTGACAGTTGTTTCAAATGTTAAATGATCTCAATTTATGCCAAAAAACATATTTCAAATTCAAAATTGACGATTTTTTTGCCCTCTCCAACTCAAACCAATAATTATTGAGAGCACAGCACATAATTATTAGACAGAATTGAATCAATGGTTTGTATTATTGACCGGAAAAGGAGAGCAATGTTTGCAAATCTTTTCATTCGACTTATTGTTGAGATTTTTTCTAACAGTTATTAGTTAAGGCATATAAGAGGCGATCCGATCAGTGACCCAATAATGAATAAAGCGTTTTGTGGCGCACAGGTATTCATCGGTTAAAACGGAATTTTTGTTTAGTTTATTATATGCTGTAATTCATAGAGTAATACATTTGTAGTTAACATTCATTGCATTCATTGGCCATAAGATGTGCTAAAAGTTTAGAAATGTCTAACCAGTTGTTGGCCTCTTCGCGACCACTTTATTAGAGTGCCGGTGCCTCAGCTATGAGCTGGACGGTCAAGCACCTGCCTGTGGGCACAATCACGCGGCATAACATCTCTTCAGAGCCAAAAACTGGTCTGATTTGTTGCTCCGGGTGGACATTCCTTTACTTGCATAACTGGATGACCTTTTCATTGGCAAGTCTTATAAGTCTTATCCGACCACTCGAGCGAAGCCCACAACAAGACCTGAAATCTCTGTGAAAGATATCAGATATTTATGCCGTAGAGAAACACATGACTCAAACAGAGGTCATACCAATACACAGACCTTTGTTTGAGACGTATTTTGTTTGCAAATTCATGTATTATCTCCAGAATAGCACAGAATTATCTCATTATTTAATCGCAAATAAGGAGCAAAACAGTCGATGAGTGACCGCCACAAGGATTAGCCCAACAGTCAGACAGAGATGACTGAAGTCTGAGTTATGCAGTCATTAGTTGTAAGTCATATCACTTGATATGCTATGCTATGAAGGAATCCCTACGCTATGGTCTGGCGGTCGACGACCTTCACTGCGTCCCTCTTATGCGATCGCACACTCCATCCCCTGATCAGTGCTTTTGGCATAACATAACTCCAATGCGTTGTAAGGCCTGTGAGCGCACTTTGGACCAAAATGTTAGGTTTGGGTCATCAGACAGTTATATAATATATACGCAATACTTATAAGGAGAGCCAAAAGAGGCCCGAAATTCACTTCTACTCAATCGGCGGTCATTCGCCTTTCACTTTGTATATATGCTGTCCGCCAGTTGTCCCCCTCTTTAAGGGCTGCCAAAGATCCTCTCATGGGAGCAGAAATGCAAAGAATGGATGCAAAGGGGGCTATCAATGCCTTAACAGGGATTCTATACATAAATGAGAAGAGAGAGAGAGAGAGAGAGAGAGAGAGAGAGAGAGAGAGAGAGAGAGACTGAAAGGGAAATATTGGATTGCATTTGCATTACGTCTTTATGTCTGAGACTATTTAGTTCTTTACTGCTGTTAGTGAAGACCCCCTCCAGGAATTAGACTAAGGCTATGCCTAACGGTAATGGTCTGTATGGCTATTACTGTTTCTCAGGTTATGATTGACCGCAAAGACCGAACCCAAATGGATGTGCGATCACTTAAATAGCAAATTGAGTCTCGAAATGACGCGAAACTCAGTGATCATAAAATGAAGTGAAAAATATGTTATAATGTTATCGGTTGTGAGGACTGACTATTGACTACTGACTTATTTATTTGAGACCTTAATGTTAGGCCACAACACATACAACATATGATGCGATGCATAAAATGCTTATATAAACTGATATATAAATATATCTCAAAAGTAGAACAACGAATAGCACAGAATAACATAGAATGGCAACGAATGGCCATATTATCTGACAAAACGCCAACAACTGCTACAAAGCCAACAGTGCTATCAGTGCACCAGTCATTGAGTAGGCAGTCATAGGCAGACCATATCAGGCGAAAGAAAGTGGAGAGAGAGAGGAAACGAACTTATTTTCTAAATCATTATACTTATGACCATTTCATTTGCATGAGTCAAATGAATATCGTTCTCTATGGCAACCCATACCATCTTCTTTGCGACTATGCATACGATCATATAAAACCGTTATTATGCTGTGCGCTCTCAGTGCTTGGGCTCTCACTATCATTTGCCCCCTTCTGACCCCCTCTTTCTTCTTGTCTTATTAGAAAGTCACGAATTTGTCCTGGGGGAATGGAATTTGCTTTTTATAAAATACTACATTATATTACGTTACCAAACAGCACAGCATAACATAGCTATTCATTGCTTTCATATAACAGTTTCAGAGTTGCATTCAATGCAATGCTTTTCTATGCAAACCATTTTCTGATCACTTTTTATATACAAATGTCTGCCACAGAACTGAGAGACTCAACAATTTTAAACTCAACTAAAAATCTCTTCTTCTTTTGCTCTCTAAATGACAGCACAAAAAAAAATCAGTTTCGGTTCCAAAAGTCTCTTCCCTTTAGAACTGAAAATATCCAGTGGTTTATCATTTTGTCACTCGTGTCCAAACTTAGACATTTATGAGAGTTCAGGGGCTAATTGTCTCCTCTTTTCTTCAGACTCAACATATTTTCAAATTTTTTAGGGTTTGAGAATTTGAGCATTAATTTTGAGTGCTAGGGTTAAAAGAGCTAAAAGAGCATGATCAATTGTACATGATCAATTGATCAATTATATATTTCTAAATCGAGATGATTTGCCTGGAATTCAGGCCGACTGCCATTTCGACAAACATTTAATTTGTTTTCAACGTTTTTGTGATAATAATTAATATTATTTAACGCATCATTAAATAGGGGTTATGTCTGTTGGAGGAAATCGGGTGTCTGTCGGGTGTGTTGTCAGTTGAGTGTTGTGTTGTCTTACGTTCTCTTATGTAGTGTTCTATGAATTGAGAGACAAATACAACGAAAAATAAAATAAAATAAAAATTGTTATCAAATGGTTTTGTCCTTTTCTTGACCCGATAACCACCCAATGAAACAATAGAGGCCTCAATAGCCATCGCTCTGCCCTATGAGTAGGTGAAACAGTGCCAGTTCTCCAACTTTGGGCATTAGAGGCGCATCACGACTGTAGTGACTGTTGTGCTGTTAGTGCTGTTCTTATTGTCAGTATTGGAGGCGATGTTTATATTACGCACTTTTATCATGAGTTATGTTATCGCATCTTAAGGTACCTAAAAGTAAAGTTTAGTTTCTGGCAAAAGGCATTCGGCACAGCATTTGCTATTTGGCGGATGCGATGCACTGTTAGCTAAGACTTTAGGTTCTTTCAGTTCATATACCGATCCAACTGCCAGTGCTGTGAAAAGAGCTGTTTGCTTGTGATGGCAGCGATACTAAAAATAAATTTCAGGCTACTCTTCGCCAGTTAAGGTCAGGTCCGCTGCAGACCAGCTAATTATAGAAAGACTTGTGCTTTACAGTAGTGGTAATGTTGAGCGCTCTCATAGCTGTTCCACTATTGCTGTCTATTTGCTTATGTAATGGCTTTGAAGTGAGTTCTGACAAAACACACGTGTATTGCAATACAGAACAGAGTTGAGATCAAATGAGATGAAAAGTTGGACCCACACCCAAACCCAATTCGCAGAGAACAGCACATCATTGCTAACTTTAGTTTCTCGACAATGCCTTCTATGCCAGTTCTGAATACCAGCCCAGAGTGCAGTCGAGCACTGATCAGTTGATGAGCACTAATAATAAGCGAACGAATGCTTTCCCAATCCCTATCCCTATCAATGCCTTCAAATGACAATTGGATTCTTTTCTTCTCCCTTTTGGGCTCTTCTTTTGTCATATGAGAGCACAGTCTATACTCGACTCTATGGTCTACTGGTATGGTATGGTCTGTATTGGAATTGCATTACATTATTGTGTATTACATCTGGGAATTGATTGCCACCAATATATCCAAACCATAGACTATCTTCAACACAATAATGCACAGCAATACCAGCCCTTCAGACTTACCACTAGAAGTGAACTCTGACCAGAAACCTATTCACACAATCGCTTTAATCTATTAGACTGTCTTTGTTTTGGTTGAGGTCTTAGTCGAGTCAATTCGGTTGAGTTAACGCTCCCAATATGTATGACATGGGGTAGCAATTCATACATTTTATGGATTCAATTGCGATGATTGCCATTCATTGATGTGATGTGAGCCCCAAAATCGTGTCTTTCATTAAATTCAGGATAACATTAATATTTGATCGAAAGTAAAATGTTTTTATTGGTTCTGTTTTTTTTCGGTCAGACCGTAATCACAGCTGCAGTGAAACGCAGTCTTATTTTTGTTGTTACAAAATTGTGAACAGCTTTTTAATAACACACATATACTGTCCTACTGTCGACTGTCCTAATGGTCACAAAATATGTTGAATTAGTTTTTGATCATTCAATGAATTGAAGCCAATTCAGAGCCATTGCAATGAATGACTGATTATTGTATTATTGATTGCTTTGAGAGCTTTTCATAACAAAAAGAGCAGTCAATTCATTCAATTGAATGTGTCTTACGTTGGGATAGCATTGGATAGCCTTAACGGCAATACCTATGCTATGGCTTTAGCTATGAGGGCTTCACTGGTCATCCGGTTGACCTACATTTTGATTACAACAGTCAGTACTTCACTGCCTGAATATCAATAACATTGTAAACAACTTTTGGTCAGTTGGAAGGACTTCTAGTTTAACTTTTAGACCGACTCCACTGCCAATTGTGCAGTCCGTCCGACTGTTCACTTTGTGTCAGTATTTGTCAATCGACTGTTTGTTAATATTTATATGACTAACGCGTTATTTGGACGGACCTTCGAGTATGCGTTTGAGCTCAAGGTCTGGTCCGGTCCACTAACTTCTAAATAATGACCTATAACATTTTTAAACGTCTAGACCACAACAGCAGTCCACCAAACGCTCAGTTATGTGAGAGTCAGCTCTCAGTTTGTGTGTAACAATTTTTTTGGGACAGTTGTCCACTTTATGTCATGCCTAACACATACTGCCAGTGCTTTCACCAGAACTTACTGTCAAATAAATATAAAATAATTGTCGAGTTTTGGCTCAAAATATTCCCATAAAAACAAAACAAAACTAAACTTTGAAAGTAATGTCTTCTTCTTCTGATTGTGAAACAGCTTTGGACGAGACATCTCTTTCGACGACAATCACTTCGCCAACAGTCGGAGGGACGCAAACAGACTCTTCTCCGGGACAGCACCAGACATTATGTCAGGATATTCTCGTGTGCGGTGTCTGTCAGCGAGAGTTTGCATTACAAGACATCCTTAAGTTTATATCACATAAAGTGAACTCTTGTAGTAATAAAGAAAATTGTAGACTAAATGCGTTCAACAATACCAGTGATGACGACTTGGACGACACCGACAACCAAATACCTGTTAATAGTGATGACAATCCAACAGAAATCGATAGTAATATAAATAATTTAAGTAATAGTAATAATAGTAATAATAATAATAATATAATAATAAATGAGTCGAACAACAGTCCGGTTATGAATGTGCGGAAACAGTCGCCAAGTATTATAAACAATTGTCAGCGCCATAAGTTGATTAAATTGAGACACAATCGGTTCCACTCTCATCGTAGTCATAGTTTGTTCAATAGTTCTTCACGTCCTTCCGATTCGAGTCCTGCCAACAGTGCAAATCCCGGTGAAAAGCGAACTGTTGCCGACGCGCACACCAACACAATTAATTCAGGTAATTAATCCATATTAACCCAATACGTGACTCACATCCCAATACCATACCCACTCTTCCATTCAGTTAGCATACCTACCCAGTCTCTCTCTCTCTCTCTCTCTCTCTCTCTCTGCGCTTTCTTTTTCTGTTTTGATATTTTTATGCAATAAATAAATTTATGCTTAACTTTAGTCAGACTTCAATATTGTCTGACAATTACCTCAAATGCAAATCAGAAATCACTACAAAACGCAAGAATTGTATTCAAATTTTTGATATTTTTTATGATTTGCGTCTCTTTTTCTTTGAAAGTCTTATTGAAATTCAATTTTTATTTCGGAATATTTGATGAATTGAATGCATTTTCATTCGGAGTTTTTGCCAAAAACTTTTACATTAAGAAACCGTTATATAAGAGACGGCTTTCGCCCCCATATGTGCCACATATAGCAATATTATTATTTGGATGACTCGTACATTGAGCCCCTAGTGCTGGCAGTGAACCTCTCTTGTACTGACCATCCCAGGAAGTGCACAAATTGGGCCCACAGTATTGGCACAGTATTTGGAAGCAAACGTTTTCTGCATTTGTCTGTATTTTTCTCTCTCTTCTCAATATTCGGGAGATTTCAAGTGTAGAGAAATGTTAAGAAAAGTCCAAATTGACTAACAGTATAATATAGCGATGAGACTGAGCTCATTCAAGTGAGTGTAGGGCCGTCACCCTCGACTCGCCCATCCATTGTGAGGTACCTTAGAATCCTGTGTCAAGAATCTCGACTGCAATCCAATGCAATACCAATTTTTTAAGTAAACGCAAAGCCATTCTGACAGCGAGCAGTTCATAGCTGTGCGTCCGGTCTCGTCTCGTTTCACTGCCCGGCCATCTGCCACATATACCAAATATACCGAATATACCAAGTTTATATTATATTAAAAATCTAAATATAAAATCAGACCATTAGTTATGTTAAACGAGTAAAAAATGAATTTCGAGTTAATTATAGAGAAGTTTAAACACTTTTAAACAAATAGACTTCAAATGAATTATTGCACAAAACTATTGGCAAACCTCTCAAAGGTATGAATTGAAGCGTCGATAGACCTGAATATTGCCTTTCAAAGGAGCAAAAGATTTATTAGGTGTTAACTGTCGGGTTCAACACTTTAGTAGTGGGCGAACTGGCACTCGACCTCCTCTCCACTTGACTCTGAATGGGCACCTTTAGACTCGGACCTCAGATTTGACAAAAGGCTAGAATAGCGACCCGAGTCATACGAGTATTATAAGCACTTACTTGACTGAGTACACATAGTTGTGCCACCACTACTACCACCACTACTGCCACCCACTACTCTTCGATTGTTACAAATGACTAAAAATAAGGGTATTATTCGATAAAAGAAGTGAAAACCTATTTGTAGTCCGAGATTTATAGCCCTAACAAACGATTGAGCGCTACCTCAACCACTACCTCAGCACTCAATACAACACAAACAGATAACAAGTGACCGAACTATCCGTTTATAGACTTATAAAAAGTATCGATCCGTACTATCCGTACAATCCATGCAATCGTCTAAATGCTTGTTATTATACATATTATACTACCATTGAATGAATGGATAAGTTATACACATTATATGTCACAATGTGTTTAGTGATGGCTTCTCCGCATGAATTGCACAACCATTGGCACAACCATTGGTATAACCATTTGAATTGCCAACAATTTTAGCCATTTTCTCATATCAGGCAAAAAGATGCAGAAAAGAGCCATCGTTTTGGATGCACTGCTCCCTAGGTTTTCATTGTCGCTCTCGTGACAACATGTCATTTCCGATTAAAACCATATCCAACAACACGCGCCACAACCTCTATCTTCTCTTTCTCTCCCCTTCCCTTCACTCGTCAGAGTATATTCTCTTAAGGCCTTCAGGGGTTTTAAAATATGTGAAAAAACCATTTATTGATTTTTAGGTGAAATTATGTTTTTTTCAAACTTTTCACATATAAGTAAAGTAATGGTGAATAAGGAATGGACACACATTTGCAAAGCATCGCTCAGAAACGCATATATTCTGTGCTATTCTGTACAACACTTTTTATTTATGCATAAAACTAATGATCGATAAGATATTCGGAGCTGTTTGAGTGTTGTTGCCTTTGCCTCCCTGTCCAATACTAAACATTTTTCCATTTGGCTGACAAAAAAACAGAGAAAATGTTGAATTGTTTGACTTCCAGTACTTCACCGCAAAAGGAACGGAATAAAGAAAAAGTTTGGTTTTCGTTCGGTTTGATTAAGTTTTTCTCTGGCTTTAGATTTTTCAATGTTTTGTTGTTTTAGATTTATATTGAATTTGTTGGGAATAAAAAAAATTTGACTATACATACAAAAAACCAGTAGAACCGGGAGATAGACGTACACTAGAGTGCGGGAAAGGCATACGCGAGCAATGATTGCAGGAGGTCCTGACAAAGATGGATGATTACTTGATGATGACCGCCAGCTCACTGCCAGCGCTTTAATTTCCTCTTAGACTCTCTCTCTCTCTCTCTCTCTCTCTCTCTCTCTCTCTCTCTCTCTCTCTCCCTCTCCACTTGTGATTTGCATATATTGAACAAAGTCTTGTGCTGTTGGGTCTCCTGACTCAGGCTTCAGCTCAGCTGCTATTTTGTCGCAAAACACTATTAAAAGTATTATTCTTTGGAATAATTCGATTGATTTCTTTGCAATTCTATGCAATGGTTTCAAAACATAATTAGTTAATTGAATTCAATTGAATCGATCCGTAATTCTCTAATACTTTAATCATTTCCTGCAAAAGAATAATTTAAATCGGATTTAAATGTCATTTATATTCTTTGACCGAAAGATGATTTGACTTAATTTTAATTTAAATTGCATTCTGACCCCCATTAGAGCCGGTTAGTCAGATGTGCAGCACCTGTAAGCAAGTGTTCACCTCTTCGTGGCTACTCATACAACATGTCCAGAGTATTCACGGCCTTAAGATCTATGTGGATGTCTTCAATAACGAGCCCTCGATATTACCCCCTATTGAAGGTCATCATCACTCGCATAGCGGCAGTCATAGCGGGTCAGGCGGTGGCCACACATCGAGTCAGTCAATTGGAGGCAATTCCCTCAACCATTCAGCGCTACAGTTATTACGAATGCCTTTAAGTGAACGACAATTTCCGGTTCAATCGTTTATAGCGGCCGCAGCGGCGGCGGCCAGTGGTCGCAATGGAGGCACCGGCACTAGTCATTCAGAGTTATTTGGCGCCTCTAATGTCTCCTCGACTCTCAACCATTCTGTTAGCGGTTTGTTCTCCGACTCACACAATATTTTCGGAAGTAGTGCTCCGCCGGACTCGACCTCAACAGTCAAGAACTCTCCCGGAAGTTCAGTCCGACACCCGAGCAATACCTCCATCCCTTTAGCGCCGCCCAACCTTTCATTTGATACGCATTTAGACTTTTATTCTCAACGATTGCGACAATTAGCCGGCGCTACCAGTCCAGTGGCCTCCGGTACTGCCAACTCAACTGCTTCGGGCCGAAAATTGACGCCTTCTTATCTACAAATGTCTTCCTCCAATGCAAGGACATCCCCAACAGTATCTCTAACGACATCAACTGCCGGACAGTCTGACGGTTCAGTCACTCCGAACGCAATACTACAGCCATCGAGTCCTAAATCAAAGTCCTGTGAATTTTGTGGCAAATCCTTCAGATTTATGAGTAATCTTATAGTTCATCGGCGGTCACATACGGGAGAGAAACCTTTTAAATGTCATATTTGTAACCACGCGTGCACTCAGGCATCCAAACTCAAGAGACATATGAAGACCCACTTAAGGGAACGCAATAACCTCTCGAATAATGCAATCGTTAATAACAGCTCTCATATGAATTGTTCGGAAAACACCACCGATTCGGGAAATTCTGCGCCCGACTCCTCTACGCCTTCGTCTAAGAATAACACAATGATTGCAACGACGACCACAACTAATGGCGGAGACATTGATCTCTTGGATGACGACGAAGACGTTGACGACGACGAAGACATCGAAGATGAAGACGAAGAGATGGACGACGAAGTGGGAGAAGACATGGAAAATGGTGATAATTCGCGGGCCTCTTCAGCTGAAATGGTTGCCGAAGACCTATCCCGGACCACCGGTAATGGCAAAGGAGAGAACGAGGTTCAAAGTAATCTTTTAGTGCCGGCATCGACGCCGATCCCAACCCTTAATCGTACCTCCAGTGCAATGCAATCGCTTTTGGGTGAAGTGATGGAAAAGATTGGGTTGACTGACATTCAACAGTACAACGAGGCCTACAAACAGGCTCTCGAGGAAAGTGTCAAATCGGTGGTCAACGCCGTGGGATCGGGGAGTTCTGTCAAACAGGAACGACCCTCATCTTCATCGAGTCATCTATCGAATGAGCACAACCACAATACAAGTACTTTGAATATCAATAATATACTGAAGCACACGACTGCCCTCCCGTCCCATCATTCACACCATTCTTCTCATCACTCTTCACATCACTCCTCCTCTCATTCGGCTATTAGTCCTCATTCCGGTCACAGTTTCAATGATTTAGTGGCCGGAATAGGAAACTCAGTGGTAAGCTCTGGTGGTAATGCAGTGGTCAGTACCGCCAGTAGTCTATTGAGCAGTGCCTTCGATGCCCACAACCCCTTCGATCCAAAGCGTCTGAAACTTGACTTCAACGCGGCGTCCGATCAAAGAGACTCACTCTATGCCGGTCTTTGGCTGCCATCAGTGGCGGCCAACCCGTTCACCGCCTCCTTTGCTCATCACTTGTCAGATTCAGTGGCGGCTGAATTGGTCCGAAGCAAAGTAACGGACAGTGCCTTCAGTAAGAATTCATCGTCGATATCAACATCGAGTGGAAGTCCACGACCGGGACCTTCGAGTTCGTGTCGTAATCTTTCAACTCCTCCATCACAGCACCACATCAACAGCAATAGTAACAACACATCACCGACTGGTGGCAACGGTCGACAATTGACTCCAACAAACAATGAACGGCGAAAGGAACACCACAGCCGGAGTCGGAACGACACCTGTGAGTATTGCGGAAAAGTCTTCAAAAACTGTTCAAATCTGACGGTTCACCGGCGGTCACACACCGGCGAAAAGCCATACAAATGTGAACTGTGTTCGTATGCCTGCGCTCAGAGCTCTAAACTGACCCGTCATATGAAAACTCACGGAAGACTCGGTAAAGATGTCTATAAATGTCGGTTCTGTGAAATGCCTTTTTCTGTTCCGAGTACTTTGGAAAAGCATATGAGAAAGTGTGTCGTCAATCAGAACAACACCTCTGGTCTGCCCCCTGGAGTCAACAGCGAACTGGCCCTAATGGCCTTACATCACACGCTGTCCAACACCAGCACCGGTAGTAATGATAAAGACTCTGACTCTTAGTTATTAATCCTATAAATCAATGACTCTTTGAATCAATTTTTATGACTTTTGAATAACTTTTTTCTTAACAAAAGAATTGAATCGAAAGTAGTTTTGTTTTGTTATCAAATTGTAGTGACTTTGATATCAATTGTTATCTAATATTACAGTAAATATTTGCCAAATCGAGCGCTCACTCATATGACCATTTAAATTGACCCAATTGTGAAAGAACCCGGTTAACAACTGATCATCATTTGGATTGGTTTGACTCAAACCTCTATTCTGTTCCCCATATTTTAGTTGGATTTGGTTAACATTTACTGTGAATTTGTCAAAAACTAACCGTATTTTCAGTGAAACTCCTGTTTTCCTCTCAATATTAACGCCAATAGTTTTCAAATCGGTTTTTATCGACCATAACCTCAATAATGACGACCAAAACTAAGCTCTAAATTTCGTTCCTCTTTTCGATAATATAACAGAAAAAACAATATTTTATTATAAGAACAGAGAAGACATTTTGGACACTGAAATCAGACTAAATTGAACATGACAATTTCATGCATTATATTCTGGTCGATAAAAGACGATTAGGTTTTGTAGACACAGACTGTTATTGAAATTCACACAAAAATTAGTGAAAATAATTTTGGCTCAAAATTAAGTAAATATTAATACTTATAATATTTGAGATAAATTTGATAGAAATTATCGATTTTCGAGACTAAATGCCAAAGAAATATCATTATATAAATAACAATAAATAATAGAGTAAAGTATATGCAAATTGTGAAGAAAATAAGAAAATAATTAAATTTAAAAATAATTATCAATATATGGGTTACATCATAGGGACAACCAAGGAGTGGTTTGATCCCGCTAATACCGCGGCCTTTCAAATACGTTTCTAATTTATTTATCAATAATATTAGAATAACACTCAAGAGGGAGAAAAAGGAGGCACTACACCCAGAACTACATCATATAAACCATTGTGTGATCAATAAGAATATGATTAATACTTGCAATAAAGTGCCTAATATTACAACAATATTACCACAAATTAACACAAATTACACAAATTTTCTAAATAAACAAAAGTTTAATAAGAATACAAAAATGATCAATGTCATATGTAATGTAAAACTGTCCCTAATAAAACTGATCAATTCAGTCAATGATACTAAGTATCAGGTCTAATATAATCGAGGAAATTACAAAACCGATTCAAACACTCAGAATCAATGGAAACACTTCGTGTCTCTGCTTTCCTAACATTGAAAATATGTTTTTTAACTCTCAATCTTTAATACATTTTTTGTGCACTTTGTTTAATATATTGTAGTCTAAGAGCTATTGTAATGTAAATGTAACGAAAAAACTATTATTATTATTATTAATATTATTATTATTAGTTGTTTTATATGATTATTATTATTATTAATGAATAATTAGGTCTAAATTAAATGTAAAAGAAATGATTGGTTGCCTTATATATAAATACGACAACATATTTGAGTGTAAAGGAGACACTTTTTTACTCGATTAGTACAAAACAAAAACAACAAATAAAACTAATATAAAATTTTCGCATTTTTTTCTCCGAAATATATTCGACACATAAGAGAAAGTGAACCCAAAGCTCAGCCCCAGTGGTATTTGCGCTGTTAATTATGAACGATTTGAAAAACAATTAGTTGCATGACTTCATCCTTTATTATTACATAACACGTTAAACGGTTTAATTGATGAGTCAACTCATTGTGTTTTAAATGTATTTTTTGATTATATAATATGTTTTAATCTGTTTCTACACTCTCTGTCTCTCTCTATATATCTTTGCTTTACTTATGGTTTTCCATAATTTTTTGTTTCGATTGAAATTCATGTTTCGCTTATTTATTCTTAAAATTTTTCTTTTCATCAGATATTCTGTAATTTACTGAAAACAATACAAAAGTGAACCGAAAACAGGGTTTTATTCATAATCTCTTTTTGAATGATAAATAAACTGTAGTTTCAATTAAAAAACAAGAAATTGATCCAAAAATTTCGAATTAAGACTTTTATTATCCTTTTTCTGTTGACTAATAGTTTTGAAGACAATTCAAACAATTCATTGAATGAAAAATGAAAAACAAGTTATTTGATTGAAAAGACTTCTCAATCTTTTCCACCATTAAATTGTGACACAAATTATTGATTTTATTTCAAAGAAATATATGTAATAATCGATTGAGAACTTGATTTGTGAGACCAAACAAATTAATTGAGAGTTTTTTCTATTATTATTATTACTTTTTATTTTTGGTTTTATTTATTTATTTTTCTTTAAAGAAATTTTAATACAGTGTTCAACGAGTGTTATATAAAATAGTTTTTTTTTCGTTTTTTGTTTTATTTAGAGTGTGATTACATACGAAAAGTGACAAACAATTTGCATATATTTTGTTTAATAACAACATTAGAGAAAAAAGTCTGCAAAACGATAACTAAAGATAAGACTGTTTTTCCCCCTTTTTGTCAGTTAATAACGGATTCGTAATTCGTTCCGAAATAACAGAACAGAAAACAAGAATTAAATTAAAGAATAAAAACATAAATTCTGTGAATAATAAGAAGAAAATTAGCATAAAAACAGAAAAGTTGTCTTTATTTGATGAAACAGATTTGTGTCCCTAAACTAAACAAGTAAATATTAATATTGAATTTCATTCACCGGTGAAAAAATATATAAAATTGAAAAATTTTAATTATACATAACATTTATATATATATTTATAAAACAACGCTTTCATTCTTTACTTTCTTTTTATCTTTTTTTTGCACAAAAAGAGTTTTAAGATTTAGAACCGAATAATAATATTTGTATTGTTTTTATCATAATTTTCCTCATTTCTTATCTACTCTTTAGTTGGTTTTAATAATATTATTAAAAAAAATATAAATAAAAATTGAATTTATTATTACACTATCAAAGTTTGATTCATTAAATATCAAGGTCATCGCTGTCATTAAATTTGGTAAATCAGGTATAGTATAGTAAAGTATAGTAAAGTATAGTATAGTATAGTATTCTAAGGGATAACATAACGCAATATGCAGTTAAAGTCGTGATTGAGTTAATGAATTTCAATGGTTTCCTCAATTATTAATAGAGAAATATCTAGTTAAGACCAGAAGGATCATGTTGATTTAGTATAATAATAAATAAATTTTGCAAGAATATATATTTTCTCATTATTTTATTTTTCAAAATATTTGAGTTAAAGCCAAGGATTGTCGAAAAGTGTTTCCACGCAATGCGGCACAGAATTAGTTATTCATTGTCAAGTGAATGAGCTTGTTCACTTACTATTCGTCAAATTATATGTTAACAAGACTTTAGGAAAAGAGACAATTTTGTGAATATATTGTCAAAATTGAGGACCGGTTTTATATTTCTTATTCTGGTGTTTGTTATTCACTAAAAGCC
>JAQGCQ010000344.1:0-15643 GCA_034699945.1 Chamobates pusillus
TAAAACTTAATTTTATCATATTTATATTACTCTTGTTTATAAACCCCCATAAACTACGAGTATTTGATGTTCTTGTATTAAAACTTAATTTTATCATATTTATATTACTCTTGTTTATAAACCCCCATAAACTACGAGTATTTGATGTTCTTGTAATAAGGATCGATTTAAATCAAAATGTATTTATAGTACTCTTGTTAACAAACCCCATAAACTGCGAGTATTTGATGTTCTTGTAATTGGGATTAATTTTATTCAAATAATTATAATCCTATTAATAACTATATTCAAAATATGAACAATTGTTTTAATTATATAATATAATGTTATACAATATTTCTTATAAAATTACTTTGTATTTATTTATAAAATATAAAATTATATAAATTATTTTGAAAATAACTAACCATATAATGTATATTGATGATTTTATTTATAATTTAAACTCACAATACATATAGACATTTTAATCAAGTTAAAACAAAAATAATATACCTTGTTCATTTTGTAATACATACAACACAGCTGTAAATATCAATTATCAACACAGACTTACCTGTTCTCAAAACTTTCCAAAACAAACATTTTATAGATCTTTTTCATCACATTTTGAGTTCACAAATATATTTGAATTTCTATTTAAGACCCAATTCTGGGAAGCGTTCATTAAACACATCCTTATCTATTAATAACCCTTTCCCCTGTCAAACTACAATCTGCTAGTTCCTAGAAACAAATCCCTAGTTCCTATCGCTTGAAGGCTTCCCTGAGCGACGACTTTCACACAAAAACAGATAACTTGAGATAAGAGACAAAAGAATGTTTAGTTTTATTTGTTTTATTCAAACTTTTTTTTAACGAAAAACTTATTGAGTTTTTATCACTAAAAACGAAATCAGAAAACCTTTTATTGCATTAAATGTCACACAAAAATCACTTGATTTCAACACATCTATACAATAGATCTGAAAATCATTGAATGTCAGACAAAATGCGAACAAATCATTGAAAAAGTATTTTTCTAATCAATTAAAGTATCGGAAAATATAGAAATATTTTTGTTGTTAAACACATTTTCACTCAAATATTAATATCTTTAATAATAGTCACAAAAATATACTTTAATTTGTTTCAAATGAATTGTTTTATAATTTAGTTATTTATTTAAAATAATATATTTATTAAACTGTAAAATAATAACAAAAAACAACATAAAATGTACCAAGATCAAAATGACGAAGAATCAGAGCGGCTAATAAAAAATGGACCAGGATGCTGGCAAAGAACATTTTACAACACCAAGTTCCAAATAGTTTTAGTGTTAATTCTGTGCGCATTTATAGGAATCGGAACGCCATTCATTTGGCAGCTTATTTGGAACGTTGAGACCGACTGCTGTTCAATAGAGTCTGATCTGAGGTTTGACCAAGATTATTTGATAATTTTCAATTCCGACTAAATCTGTTTTGGTTTAAGGTATGACTGCTTTCCACTCCAGGAAACTCTTCATAAGAATAAAAGTTTTTGCCAAAAGAAAGCCCAGTGCTGTTGGGATGAGGACAGCACTACCGAACAAATCCAGTGCTACTATGGTTTGGTCACTAAAGATGTTTCATCAAAAATGCCCGGATATTCAATTATGCCAGGCTCAATCGAGGATAAAAGCGCTGACCTTCGTGTGGATACCGTTCCTCATTATTTGCAAATGAACAACGACTCCAACCATACCTGGGGTCCAGTAGTTCATCAATTTATCAGTCTTAAAATTGACAAATACCTTGATCCTAATCATGTGCGGGTCAAAATTAGTTCACCAGGTTAGTTATACTGCTCTTTAAATTAATTAGAATTAATTGCAAAAATAGCATCTTGAACAATTTTGAACAGAAAATACTAAAAGATCAGATTTTGTTTCTACCAAGCGCAGTTTTAAAAACAGTTCTAATAACAGAATAATTATTTGCAATATTTTCAAAAGCATCATGGTTCTAAAATTATTGTTTAAATCATTAATTATTATTCATTAGTTATATTGAGCAAAATTAAAATAAACTTGGTAATTCTGTTTAGCTGACAACCAATATGATCTTGAACAAGAGTTTCCACAAAGTGTCAAACCTGTGCAAGATTCAATTGAGAAGACTAATGCCATCATATCGTGGAAGTCGTCGTCAAATAATTCAATGTTTTCATTGAGTGTCAAACGAAGAGAATCGGGTGCTATAATATTTAACACTGGTGACTTTTCGCCCTTCATATACGCCCAGGGCTTTATTGAAATTACAACATTATTGCCAAATGACCTGCTCTATGGTCTAGGTCAGTCGCCCTCCAAGAGCTTCAAACACAACATGACTTACCCCGAAGTAAGTCTAAAATTGAATGTTATTTATGAGTATTTTTAGTCAAAACTTTTATCAATGCTTAGAGTTGGCAAATATTTAGCAAGTACAATCTAAACCTGACAGCAAACCAGTCCAGTTGGTACGGTTCGCATCCATTTTATATGGGATGGACTGAAGATAACAAGGCTTATGGCATACTATTGTTGAACTCATATCCAATTCAATTGACTACAAATAGTCGGCCCAGTCTTACATTCAGAACCCTTGGAGGGCCCCTCGAATTTGTGAGCCCTCTCTTTCTTTAACACGAATGATAGTCTAATTGATTTATTTTAGCACTTCTTCTTAGGACCCAAACCTGCAGATGTATACAAACAATTACAAGCAGTGATAGGAAGGCCAACTCTACCGCCTTATTGGGCGCTCGGCTTTCATTTATGTCGTACCAATAATGACCTAGGTGATCCGGACAATGGCGCAAAAACAATAGTCAGAAATATGAGAGCAATGGGTATTCCGTTCGACTCTGACTGTGGCAGTGCCGCCATGTCCTCATTACTGGTCAAATCTAGAACTGAGCAAGCTGATTTATTCAAACCACTCTTTGATTACTATAAAGACGTTTTAAAAACTGAGCTCAAAAATGTGAGCGCATTTGTAGTGCAAATACCACAGCGCTCACCAACTTATGAGGGTAACAAACCCAACCCCAATTGGGACAACCTAGCACTCAAACTAACCAATGGAAGTAATTACCAAGGTCGATTCTACAATTGGCCAGTTATGGATTCAGGTATATTCTTGGACTTATTTCATTTGAAAATTTTACTAGATCACTTCAATAGATTCTGTGGAACAGTCTTTTTGATAAATTATTTTTGATATTATTTTCACTCCTGGTTTTCAATTATTACAAAATTAGATTACCTAGGACAAATCAGATTAGCCAGGACAAGTCTAAATTCTAGTTAACTTTTTAATTCGACCCAATTCTTAGACACAAAAACCGGAAACCTATCTGTTATTTACCCGAGTTTTGACGGCAGTGATACAGCAAAACAAAACTTGCAAGATGAATATAACAGCTTCGGTGAAATTGAGGGCACTTTCCTCGACTATAACACACCACTTGACCTGAGTGTGACCCGGGGC
Organism: Chamobates pusillus; assembly: GCA_034699945.1. Lineage (NCBI taxonomy): Eukaryota > Metazoa > Arthropoda > Arachnida > Sarcoptiformes > Chamobatidae > Chamobates > Chamobates pusillus. The sequence goes on from JAQGCQ010000344.1 coordinate 3,498, forward strand.
CGCAATATGTCACAACTGTGTCCAACACTTATGGATAAAAACAGTTGGAATTTATACTACTATTGGAAACTCAATGAATACACTCCTTGTTTGGACTCTATTGATCCGAGCAATCCATCCATTGACCCGATGTCAGCCCACAACCTGTACGGCCACCGACATATGAAATCAGTAAGGCTATTTGATCTAACTTTAGCTAGTTTCAAATTTAACTCTCTTTATTCTTAAGGTGAAGTCAGCGCTGGAACCGAACGCAATGAGTGGTAATAGAAAACTCGTTATGAGTTTATCCACATTTATAGGGGACGGCTCTTATGGCGGACACATCGGCACTAATATGAACGCCACGTGGGATATGCTCTTACAGACACACATTCAGACCCTTGAGTTCAATATGTATGGCATTCCTTTGGTAGGCTTTCCTGTTTGTGGCTTCAAAGGTAGAATCAGTTTAACAAATTGATCTTGTTCAAAATAATGCTAAATTAATATCCTCTGAATTAAAGGAAAGGCATCCGACGAAGAACTGTGTCTGCGATGGTATCAATTGGCAGCACTGCAGCCTTTTATGATATCGCACCGGGCTTTCGGTGAAACACTTACCGATCCAATCAGTGTAACCAAATCGGAGGCCACCCGTCAGTCGTTGAAGAGCTCTATTCTGATCCGATACCGACTACTTCCATATTATTACACCCTGTTCTTTTTGGCGAACAGGGATGGCGATCCAGTGGTCAGACCTCTATTCTATGAATTCCCTGAAGACAAGAATACTTTCCGTATTGACAAACAGTTTCTGTTGGGCTCATCACTAATGGCATCGCCGGTCACTCAACAAAAGGCAAAGAGTGTTGAAACATACTTTCCTAAGGATGGAAAAGGGGGCGTTTGGTGAGCCAGATATGCTTGCTCATTTCTAGCAAGTTTATTTTAACAATTATTTACACAAACTATAGGTACGACTACTATAGTGGGCGAAGAATTGTGGCAAAAGAGGGCCAAAAGTTCAACCTCTCGGCCATTGAATACCATATAAACTTGCATTTGAGGGGCGGACACGTCATTCCTACCCAAACCCCAGGCAATAACACAGAAGAATCGCGTAGTAATCCCTTTCAACTGATCGCAGCACTCAATTTGGACAAACACGCGGAGGGTGTGCTCTATATTGACGACGGAAAGTCAATCGACACACAAAACCATTTGATCTCTAATTTTACGGTCGAAGCAAATAATTTGACGATTATTAACGAAAAGCCCACAAATGTTGTCATAGATTACAACACAATCGTTGATATGATTAAAATCTATGGTGTAATCGACTCATTAAAGCCAGAATGGTTCTTGGTCAGAATGTGTGATAATAAAGCCCAGGCGTGTAATGCAATCGATAATAGCGGGGAAACTAATCACACCAATACTGAGGACAGAAAGGACTTTATTCACGACCCGTACTCTGGAGTATTGACTCTTAGAAATCTGAACATTGATTTGAAAGCGTACGATAAGTTTGTTATATCTTGGTCTTTTCCTAATTACTCTAAGATGGGTAATTGATCTTGCTTGATTTTGTTAATTGAAAGTTATAATAATATAAACATTTTGTTAATTTGATAATAAAGTTATTTTTTATTGAGAACTGGTTCAACCTCGCTTATACTTCTTACACGGATGACCTTGGCTATTATCAAATTGAATATTGTTCAATTTTTCGATTTGAACATGCAAGAAACTCATCAATTCTATCATTAAACCAAAATATTGAGCCACTGATGAGAGTCCAGTCAAGTAGTGTTTCTTCTTTAAGATTACTCTTGGAATCTAATCGCGAGGACTCACAAAAAAAGCCGAGCCTTTTGTAGAGTTTCTTCGATTATGTTTTCGATCTTATTTTCAAATTGTTTTATGAATTAATATTTGTTTAAACATTGAATTAAGTTTGTTATACCTCTTCGATGTTATCCCTCACCAATTCATTTGAGTCTTCGTCTGAGTCTTCAAAATTATCTTTCAATTCTGAAATCTTTTCTTCCAATTCATCCAAATCTTCCAATGATTTGTTATAATTTTGTTTCAATTCTTTGATTCTCTGTTTATATCTTTTCAGTTTTATCTTTAATTCACAATTTTCTTCATTCACTTTTATATTGATTTTCAATTGATTTTCATATTTCACTTTCCATTCATTTCCGATATTCTTCAGGAGTTCAATACAATTGTGTTCTTCAATTGTACCGTAAATGAGGCCACACTTCTTGCAGAACCTGTGCTCACATTCACTGATATGAGTCGACAATTGACTCAATTTCAACGGTTGTTGACATCCATTGAAATGAAAATCACATTTGATTTGCATTTCATTTATCATATTATTTATTAAAAGACATCTCTTGAATAAACAACTGTTAATAACAACTAAATTGTTGTCAGTTATGGAAGTGTTGGTCGTCTCTCGTTTCGCAAACTCTGTCCGACATTCGGGACAATCGCTATGATTGGATTCAATCCATTGTTTGACACAAGACTTACAAAAAGTGTGTTCGCATTCACTTCTGAGCGCATCATTGAATATATTCAGACAAATACTACAAATCAAATGATTGTCTCTTTCAGTCAAACCAATGAACCGATTCGTCTCAATTCCCGGCATTTTTCCGATTAAAATACCAAATAAACAAAAAATACTTTTAAATCAAAACAAAACAAAAGTTTTGTTTACTTTTTGTCGCAATAATCCAAAAATAACGCAAATATTTAAATGACGTTAACTTTAAGTTTTGATTCCAAAGTTTGGAATTTGAGCAAGCAAATTTTAAAATTTATTTACAAACACAGTGGGCGGAGAATTTAAGCAAGACACATTTGATGAGCTGGTAATATCTTTTCCAAGTAGGTAATTTTGATATTTTAACTTGATAATCAAAGCTAATAAAGTAAACATTTCAATATTTCTATAATACAATTATTTTTTATTGAAAATATTTCGTTTATTGAATAAATTGTTCATGCTTATTTTTAAAAATATACATACATTGTGCTCACATAAAAATGAGGCATCACCAAGTTGGTTTAGCCATAAAATTCTGATATCGAGTTTTGAAAATAGTCTTAAGTTTTGAAAAATTTAACAAAAAAAATATTGACTTCAAAATATGCGAAATGAAAAACCTTAACACACATTAATAACCATTGAATTAAGTTTGTTATATCTCAACAACCAATTCATTTGAGTCTTGGTCTGAATCAGCTGAAGAATCAGACGGCGTAACAGACGAAGACTCAGAGTCTGATTCGTCTGATTCGTCGTCTGATTCTTCATCTGATTCTTGGTCTAATTCTTGGTCTGATTGCAATTCATTGATTTTCTGTCCATTTGTTTGCAGGAGTTCTTGAATTTTAATTCTTATCTCCTTTTCATCTCTTTTTGAATCATTGATTTCATTTTGTTTTGACTCCAAAACTGTTTTCAATTCCGAAATCTCTTCATTCAATTGGTTTATGTCTTCCAAAGATTTGTCGTAATTTTGTTTCCATTCATTGAATTTCTGTGCATTTGTTTGCAGTTTTGTCTTTAAGACACGATTTACTTCATTCACTTTATTATTGATTTTCAATTGATTTTCATATTTTACTTTCCATTCGTTTCCCACATTTTTCAAGAGTTCAATACAATTGTGTTCTTCAATTGAACCGTAAGTGAGTCCACACTTCTTGCAGAATCTGTGCTCACATTTACTGATATGAGTCGACAATTGACTCAATTTAATCGGTTGTTGACATCCATTGAAATGAAAATCACATTTGATTAGCATTTCATTAATCAAATTATTTATTAAAAGACATCTTTTGAATAAACAATTTCTGATAACAACTGAATTTTTATCGTTTCTCAAAGTGTTGGTCCGCTTTCGGGTCGCAAACTCTGTCCGACATTCGGGACAATCGCTATGATTGGATTCAACCCATTGTTTGACACAAGACTTACAAAAAGTGTGTTCGCATTCACTTCTGAGCGCATCATTGAATATATTCAGACAAATACTACAAATCAAATGTTTGGCCTCTCTTTCATTCAGATCTATGAACCGATTTGTCTCAAATTTAGACATTTTTATGATTAAAATACAAAACAAAAACGCGTTTTAAATTTAAACAAATGTTTTGTTTAATAAATGATGAAATAGTTTGGGCACCGTATGTGGTCCAGGTCTAATGGGGTGTGTGTCTTACCTGTCATAATACCTGTTTCTGCATTTCGTTAAAAAATAACGTCAGAACTAAATGAGAAAAACTTTATAAATTCCGAATAAATAGCCTTGTTCATTATAATCACAATAAATCAGAGAATCTTAATTAACATATCTCTGACTTTTCCTATTTATTGTAAGATGGGTAATTTTTGATCTTGTTAAACTTGAAAAACAAAAATTATAATAATATAAACATTTTGTTAATTTGATAATAAAGTTATTTTTTATTGAAAATATGTTTTCGTTTATTCATTGATTTCATGGTTAATTAAAAAGAAAATATACATATATGCTAAGTAATTAAGTAAAATATGGCATCACCAAGGAGGTATAGACAATAAACATATGGAAACAAAATTTTTCAAAACCTTTTTATTTATGAAAATATTAATACAAAAAACTTTACTTCGAAATATGTGAAGTGAAAAACCTTAACCTCTATTAGTGTTTAAACCACCTGACCTTGGTTATCATCATACCTTGTTCGATATTGCAAAAGCTCAGCATAACTTTTCTCTTCGATTTTTATTTTTGGTTCAAATAAATGAAAATATCGGAGAAAACAATCGAAATACTGGTTCTCTTCATTAAAATCGATGATTGTATACCTGTCCGTTGGATCTGTAATATAATTATTAATAATCAATTAATTTAAAAAAATGACCAACCATATTCATCCAGTTTAAACGGGTTTTCTTCAGTTGTCTTCAGAACAATACGTTTATTCGGACAATACATGACTTCTTGTAATTCATTCAAAGAAATCTCCAATATATCCGACACATAATCGCAGGATGCAAAAGTAAATGTATCCTTGTTAACGGTAACGTAAACATTATTAATTTTAACATCCAAGAAACTCAACGATTCTATCATTAAATCAAAGAATTGAGACACTGATAAGAGTCCATTTAAGTAGTGTTGTATTTCTTCTTTAAGATTACTCTTGGAATCTAATCGCGAGGGCTCACAAAAAACCAGATCCTTTTCTAGAGTTTTTTTTGATTATTTTTTCGATCTTATTTTCAAATTGATTTAGAAATTAATTTTTGTTTAAACATAGAATTAAGTTTGTTATACCTCATCGTTGTTATATCTCATCAATTTATTTAATTTGTCTTCGTCTGAATCTTCATCTGAGTCTTCAGAATTGAGTTTAAATTCTGAAATCTCTTCTTTCAAATTATTCATGTCTTCCAATGATTTGTCATAATTTTGTTTCAATTCATTGATTTTCTGTTCATTTGTTTGCAGTTTTATCTTTAGTTCACAATTTTCTTCATTCACTTTATTATTGATTTTCAATAGATTTTCATATTTTTCTTTCCAATCCTTTCCGTCATTTTTCAAGAGTTCAATACAATTGTGTTCTTCAATTGAACCGTAAGTGAGTCCACACTTCTTGCAGAATCTGTGCTCACATTTGCTGATATGAGTCGACAATTGACTCAATTTAATCGGTTGTTGACATCCATTGAAATGAAAATCACATTTGATTTGCATTTCATTAATCATATTATTTATTATAAGACTTCTTTTGAATAAACAATTTCTGATAACAACTGAATTTTCATCATTTCTGATAGTTTTGGTCCGCTTTCGGGTCGCAAACACTGTCCGACATTCGGGACAATCCTTTTTATTACTTTCTATCCATTGTTTGACACAAGACTTACAAAAAGTGTTTTCGCATTCACTTCTGAGCGCATCATTGAATATATTCAGACAAATACTACAAATTAAATGTTTGGCCTCTCTTTCAGTCAAATCTATGAACCGATTTGTTTCAAATTTAGACATTTTTTCTGATAAAATATTTCAATTTTTATTTTAAAATACAAAACAAAAATGCGTTTCAATTTTAAGTCTACGGTTCATATATTTTGGTCTTAAACTTTCAAACTTTCAAAACAAGTTTTTGTTAATTAAGTTATGCAATAGTTTCTGCATTTCGTTGAAAAAATAACGTCAGAACCAAATGAGAAAAACTTTAAAAGTTTGGAATAAATAGCCTTGTTCATTATAATCACAATAAATGAGAAATCGGAATCTAAAGTCAGTTTTAGTTGTTTAAGGAGTGTTGAACTATCTAATAGCTTTATTTATAAATTTTACAAGCTCAAACAGAATAATGTCTGAAAATAATTAAATCAGCAAGTAGACCTTATTATTAACTGAAATAAAAACAGATGTTTACAGTATTTTTTAATCAATATATAAATAGAAAACCTTATATCAGATGTCATTCAATGCTATCATTTGTGAAGTTTCTGATAAACCGTAAACTCGAGTCTAATATTTTCTTATTTTATTTTTGTAAATATTTCTTAAGTAAAATAAATGTCAAAAATGTGACCAAATTCAAAGTTGGACAACCTGTCTTATATTATTCATTACATTAATAGCAAAATATACACAGAATACCTAGTATATTCTAATTGAATCGCAATTTGATTTAATTTAATTTAGAGTTTGATCTGAAGTTTAATCAAGATTAAAAATTCATATTTTTCGATTTCAAACTAAATCTGTTTTGTTTAAGGTATGCATACCTAAAAATTGAGAGAGACCTTTGGTATTGCAAGCAGAGGCATCACGGTCCATGGGGAGGGGGGAGGGGTATAGGGAGGTGTAAAATGGCGGATCATTTACAGCCAAAATCATCAATTTTGTTTGAAAAATGACCAAAAAAACGCAAAAAGTGACCAAAAATTGTCATAATTTTTCTGAGTGTACACTTTTTATTGAAATTTTTGTTGAATTTAGGTTAAATAAAGAGTAAAACGATATGAAATGTCTGCTTAACTACTCCAAGATTGTTGAGAAAGCTAATTTTGTTATAAATTCGTGAAACAAAATTTTCGTTTTTCAAAATTTTCTACTCTCAAAGTTTTTCGGAGGGGGGGGGGTATACCTGTAATGTTAAATTTTTTCTCAAACCCTAGGGGGGGGGGGTATTTGGGAAAATCTCAAACCTAGGGGGGGTATTTTGCCTATACCCCCCTTGATGACCTTTGATTGCAAGTTAGCTCGCCTCTAACGGACAGCTCCTTCACACTTTTCATATAAATCAGAGTTCAAAAATGATTCAAAATATATATGCGATTGTATTGAAAGTTTAAACTTTTATTTATAACATTCAAACTCTGATTCAAAGAAAAGTATAAAGCAGTTGTCCGACTGTTATTTGTTTCTCTGTGAAACTAAAAGTCTCTCTCAAGTTTAAGGTATGACTGCTTTCCACTGCAGGAAACACTTCATAAGAATAAAAGTTTTTGAGAAAAGAAAGCCCAGTGCTGTTGGGATGAGGACAGCACTACCGAACAAATCCAGTGCTACTATAGATTAGTCACTAAAGATGTTTTATAAAAAATGTCCAGATATTCAATTATGCCTGGCTCATATCTGCGATCATTTAAATTGGCAGCACTGCAGCTATTTATGATGTCGCACCGGGCCTTCGGTGACACATACCAATCCACTTGACCTGAGTGTGACCCGTGGCAACAATATGTCAGAACTGTGTCCAACACTTATGGATAAAAACAATTGGAATTTATACTACTATTGGAAACTCAATGAATACACTCCTTGTTTGGACTCTATTGATCCGAGCAATCCATCCATTGACCCGATGTCTGCCCACAACCTGTACGGTCACCGACATATGAAATCAGTAAGGCTATTTGATCTAACTTTAGCTTGATTCAAATTTAACTCTGTTTATTCTTAAGGTGAAGTCAGCGCTGGAACCGAACGGAATGAGTGGTAATAGAAAACTCGTTATGAGTTTATCCACATTTATAGGGGACGGGTGTTACGGCGGACATATCGGCACTAATATGAACGCCACGTGGGATATGCTCTTACAGACACACATTCAGACACTTGAGTTCAATATGTATGGCATTCCTTTGGTAGGCTTTCCTGTTTGTGGTTTCAAAGTTAGAATCAGTTAAATTGTTCTTGTTTAAAATAATTCTTTATTAATTTGCTCGAAATAAAAGGAAAGGCATCCGACGAAGAACTGTGTCTGCGATGGTATCAATTGGCAGCACTGCAGCCTTTTATGATATCGCGCCGGGCTTTCGGTGAAACACTTACCGATCCAATTAGTAAAACTAAATCGGAAGCCACCCGTCAGTCGTTGAAGAACTCTATTCTGATCCGTTAACGACTACTTCCATATTTTTACACACTCTTCTTTTTGGCGAACAGGGATGGCGATCCAGTGGTCAGACCTCTATTCTATGAATTCCCTGAAGACAAGACTACTTTCCGTATTGACAGACAGTTTCTGTTGGGCTCATCACTGATGGCATCGCCGGTCACTCAACAAAAGGCAAAGAGTGTGGAGACATACTTTCCTAAGGATGGAAAAGGAGGTGTTTGGTCCTATGCTTGCTCATTTATAGCCAATTTATTTTAACAATTATTTACATAAACTATAGGTACAGTGCAACGCTTGTGTTCTTCAACTTTACTAAATAAAACGACTACTATAGTGGGCGAAGAATTGTGGCAAAAGAGGGCCAAAAGTTCAACTTCTCGGCCATTGAATACCATATAAACTTGCATTTGTGTCAGAATGTGTGATAATAAAGCCCAGGCGTGTAATGCAATTGATAATAGCGGGGAAACTAATCACACCAATACTGAGGACAGAAAGGACTTTATTCACGACCCGTACTCTGGAGTATTGACTCTTAGAAATCTGAACATTGATTTGAAAGCGTACGATAAGTTTGTTATATCTTGGACTTTTCCTAACTATCCTAATGTAGAACTCGGTATTTTGATGATAAATTTTATTAACATAAAAAGTGTACTAGTACATTTAGATATGATGTGCACATCATAGCGCTACGCTAAGGAGTGGCATACAGAGTGAGAGTAAGCCTTCTATTTATACCAAAGCATTATGTAATGCAAAGCAATAACATTTCCGATAATACAAACATTGAAAGGGGTGTACATGAAAGGATGTAGGATCAATTAACAAATTCTTTCTAGATTATTGATTACATATTTCAATGATGAGTAATAGGATTCCTACAATACCTCCTTTCCCAATAAAAATTTTAAGAATTAAAATTTTGTTTTTAAACATCACAATTAAATAATAAATTAATCAATTAACAATTACTTTAACATATAAAAAGAGGAGAGCTTGGTGGTTTACATTTCAAATATTTTGTTTCATATAATTTAGTTATTTTTGCTCAAATCATATCAAATACAACACAGCCTGTAAATAACACATTATTTTCTCAATTATTTCCCTTAATTTTTAATCATTAGTATCAGGCTCATTTAATCATTAAACACATAAAAATGTGATATGTTTTTCATTTATAACTAAAACTTAAATAAACAAAAATATTTCGTCAAAATCAAATGCTTGCCAAATTCAAGATGACCAAGCTCATCTTCTCCTTCCTCTTTAATGAAAAATTCATTGAATTTTGAATAAGACCAAGATTCCAAATGATAGAAAAAATGTTGGCTCCATCATATCTACTCCAAAATATATTATGCTAGCCACCATAATTCATTCAGGCCACAGAAATCAGCGGGATACCAACCACTTGGTTATGTTTTTTACTGGTCTAGTTGAGTTGAGAAAAAAGTTTTCAGAAACAGCATATTTTACCATGATGAGAATGTGAAGACAAATTAACGAGTTAATTTTGAGTTGAATTCATTCTTGACTGCGATCTTCAGTGGGACCTAACCACTGTGGAGCTGTCCAGGAGCGGTTTTGCTGGCTCGCCATTGTAGAACTCGGTATTTTGATGATAAATTTTATTAACATAAAAAGTGTACTAGTACATTTAGATATGATGTGCACATCATAGCGCTACGCTAAGGAGTGGCATACAGAGTGAGAGTAAGCCTTCTATTTATACCAAAGCATTATGTAATGCAAAGCAATAACATTTCCGATAATACAAACATTGAAAGGGGTGTACATGAAAGGATGTAGGATCAATTAACAAATTCTTTCTAGATTATTGATTACATATTTCAATGATGAGTAATAGGATTCCTACACTAAGATGGGTAATTGACCTTGTTTGTTTTTGATAAAAAAGTTATAATATTAATAATATAAACCTTTTATTTATTTGATAATAAAGTTATTTTTTTATTGAAAATATGTTTTAGTATCCATTATTAATAGATTAAATATGTGGAGAAAACAAAGACTGCATAACACAAGTCGTGATTTTATTTGTATAAAATTTGATTTTTATTTGAATGAACTTTTTGAAAAGGTTCAGATTTTTTCAAAAGGGAAGATTTATACTTTGATCACTTATATCTTTCAAGTATGTTATCTAGTAATTTTATATAATAGTAGTCTAGAATCAAAGTTTTTGAACTTGAATAAATATTTTCTTTATCAAAAATATCAGATATGAACTTATAATAAGATAAAATTAGTCACTTCTTAGAGTTCATTATTATTTGTTTCAATAAGGGTTTAATAAGTTTTCCTTTTGTATATCTTATTCAGGGTTATTTAACTTATATTGATAATTAATAATACAATGATTAAAGTGAGTTCAAATATTTATTCGTATTTATAAGAAAGTATATTATACTCTTAAACAGGCATCATCAAGGGGATGTATAGGTGAAATCCCCCCCCCTAGGTTTGAAAATTTGCCAAATACCCCCCCTAGGATTTTGAAAAAAATTAACATTACAGGTATACCCTCCCCTCGGAAAAATTTTGAAAGTAGAAAATTTTGAAAAACGAAAATTTTGTTTCACGAATTTCAGACAAAATTATCTTTCTCAACAATCTTGGAGTAGTCTACACGACATTCTGTATCATTTTACTCTTTATTAAACCTAAATTCAACTATAATTTCAATAAAAAGTATACACTCAGAACAAATATTTCAATTTTTGGTCACTTTTTGGTCATTTATGGTCATTTGATGGTCAAAATTCAGTATTTCGGCTGCAAATGACAGATTTTACCATGGATTTATATAATATGTAACCAAATTCATCACTTGAGCTCATTTATTAACCTAAAAAGGCAAAAAAAGTGACTAAAAAATTTCAAATTTTTCTGAGTGTTATTTTTTTCAAATGGCTTTTTAGCTAATTATTTAATGATTTAATGATTCTAATTAGGTTGAAAATCATAAAAATCGTTTAAAAACCCATTTTAAGTCTTTTTTATCGATTTAGAGCGTTTTTAAAAATTGCGGCCATTTTGTCCGCCATTTTACCCCTACCTATACCCCCCTAGGATTTTGTCAGAAAATCCGCAATTTTACCCCTCCCTATACCCCCCCTAGCACCGATGGACCTTGATGATCCCTGCTCTTAAATGATCTAATTGTGATTGTCAAAATCAGTTAAATAAACCTGACAATGATATACAAAAGGAAAATCCTGATTTAAAAGCTTTGAAAGGGTATAAATACTTTGAAAAAATATACTCAAGAAAAGTTTACTTGAAATTATGCCTAACAACAACTACAACCAGTTTTCTCATTTTAAGAGAGAAACTCCAACAACTCATGTGATTTTCGATATTTCGGGAACATTATTGGACACGGATCAAATCATCTTTGAAGTATTCCAAGATATTGCTCAGAAATATCAAGCTCCTAATATAGTGGAGGAATCATTCAAATGTTATTTAGTTACTCTTTTTATTATATATTTAATAAATAATTTTTTTCAAAGGTGACATAGGTGATGGCGAATCGGCTGAGAGTCTGGTGGCCAAGTTCATTATTATGGTCAACTTGGATAAACAACTGAACCCAAGTATTTGTAAAGATTTCATGGATATACTTTTCCAAAAAGTCCAGTCAGAAGGGTGTCAAATGGTGTCAGGTGTTCAAAAGCTGATCACACATTTGCATG
>JAQGCQ010000345.1:0-15614 GCA_034699945.1 Chamobates pusillus
GCAACTCATCACAAGTCAGTGATTTGTACAAATTGTGAATCAAAAAAGTAAGATTACTTTAATTTTTATAAAAATGTGCTCTCACAATTACCAAGACTTAAATCACAATTATACATTTATTTAAAAATTACTTGAAATTGAAATATTGTTTAAAGTAATGAAAAACTGAAACAATAGTCGAGATATTTATAAATAAATTTTTATGATTATCTGCTCTTTTATTGAAGATATGAATTGTGGCCCACAATCGCAGCTCCTTTTATGCAAACCCGATTCAATGGTATTAAATGAGACAACACTTCAATTGAATGAGTTTAGATATGAACACAGAATAAGTCCATCCTTAAACTCGTGTAGTATTTTTTCGGAAACATTTTCCACCACTACAGCATCATACATGTATTAAAATATACAGGTACAGATTAATTCAAAACAGTGAATATCAACTTGAATAGATTTTCAATTTATCAGAATTTTAATCAAGTAATTTCTCTAATAATTATTATCTATTGAAATTTGATCCTGAAATTGGACAAATTTCAATTGATTGATTATTTATTCAAGTTGAAATTCATTTTTTGGATTTATCTGTACGCCATTTGACACTTAAGGTTAACTATTCTCGATTTTTTTTCAATTTCATGGAATTGTTTTCGACTTTCATTATTCTGTCCTTCATTTTGATAAAATTAAGCCACATTTGTCTATCAAAATGAAGAACATATTAATGAAAGTTGGAAACAAATTTCGTGGAATTGGAAAAAAATATGCGAGCATATATTCATTTAGACTCTACGCTATACGGAAGAGACACGGAGACGCCACCAGCTTAACAGTACTACCTGTTTAATACTGTCTGTGCTATTGGCGTCTCCGTGGCGCTTCAGCTTACTCTACGCAAATACTTCAGTTACTATATCACAGTAAAAATTTGCGCTTCTTGAAATGTGCTTGTTAATAAAAACGCATTGCTATTAAATGACTCCTTAAAATTTTCTTGGTATCAACTACTATAGGAGAAATAACCCTGATTAATTTATTAACACATTTATGAATTAACTGAATTTTCTCAAACAATCATAAATGTGTTAATAAATAAATCTCTGTGTCTTAAAATTAATATGACTTTGTATTTTATCATTTTGATAATTCAATAAATTTAAGAACGATAGTATTAAAACTGAGAATCTTGATTTGTTTTAACTATTTTTACACTTTGAACACCCGTTCTCTAACATATGCTGGGATAAATTTCTCCGATTTCATGAAATTGTTTCAAACTTTTATTATTATGTCCTTCATTTTTATTGACAAATGAGGCTAAATATTATCAAAATGAAAGACAATTTTAAACAATTTCATGGAATTGGGTAAAAATCTGGAATAGTTAACCTTAAGTGTCAATTAAAATGGTCTAAGTTAAATAAAAACAATTCTTCTCATTCCAATTCCGGTCTCAATTACATTCCTTTACTTCTTTATTGAAGGAATATAACGTATAATGAAGAGGAGAGTGAGCACAGTTAACAAGCAATGAATTTTATGACTAATGCAATGTTTTTTTCTATTTTAAACACATTTGAAACCTGTCATCAAATTTGAGTGAAATTACAAAATGTTTGTATGAATCATATATTTGAATGCATTTTATTCCAATAAAAATTAGTTAAAAACAAAATTTTTCAAATATTTTTTATATACCCTGTCCACCCGCCCACCCACCTTTATAATAAAAGACCCACTATGTTAATGATATTGAATTGATAAAAATTATCATAATCTAACGTGATAAATTGAAACAATAGTTAATTATTCAAACCATAAATTATTTTTATTGATTTTTTGAATCTCTCACAATTCGTACAAAAGTCACTAATAAACAACTTCTAATTATTTTACTTTAGAATTATATAACGAGTTATGCAATACTAAAATTATTTGATAATAACTATAATCTTAACAAATAAAAGCATTTCTCAATTTATGAGTTATTAAATAAGATATTTTAATTTTATTTACGGAAATGTTATCTGTTTGTAGCCTTTGCTTCACCACAGAACAATCCTACTCACCGTGCTAACTGCAACTTCTCCGCCACGCTAACCACCGCTTCGCCACCGTCCTAACTGCCGTTTCGCCCCTGCAATAACCGCCGCTTCGCCACCGCGTTAACCGCCGCTTCGTGGCGGCCGAATAAATTTTTTTTGGGTTTTTTGCTGCCTCTCAAAGTTGCCTTCCTTCTCCCGGCAAATTTGATTTCGCCTTAGGCAAAGCACGGCAGCGAAAAACTGAAAGCCACAGAATAGTCGACTGATTAAGCGATTATCTATTCAAGTTGATATTCACTGTTTTGGTTTCATCTGTACAATTTTCTAAGGTAACAATATTTTAAATCACAGTTTAATGGCTGTCTTCCTTAAAAATTATTGAATTATAAAATACTACAACTAATATTCATAAGAATTTTAACAAGGTTTATAATTAAAATGTCAAAGAGATTGTCCATGTTAGGAATTCATGTGTTATAAACGGAACAAGGATGTTATTTAAACAAAGTATTTGTTATAAGTAATTGAAATATACAAAAAATATTTTCTCATTCACAAGCATATTGTAGCAAGATTGAATTTCAGTTTGGAAATTCGATTTCAGTTTAAGCTCAAACGGAATGAGATATTGAAAAAATTCTTGCACGTAATTTCCCAAACTTCTAATGACTATTGTGAAATTTATTAAGAAATTATTGAGTCATCTAGTTAGGCTTAAAACACAGCATATAAACATGAAACTCAAAAAATGAGCCTTTTGCCAAGAGCGTTACCACCAAATGTTCAGTGGATTATGTAGAGTATACATCAATCTATAATATCAAAGCGAGAAAGTGTGGTAACGCTCTTGGCAAAACCCTGTTTTTTAGCGAAAACTACTTTTCTCTGAAAAAATCTTGTTGAATAATTAAAAATGATAAAATAATAAAAATTGAAAGTGTTTTTCACAATATGAAATTTATTTGAGCTCGATATCACCTGTAGTTTCTGAGTTATTAACATTTAAAATGTTGTGCAAACAAATAATTACCATGTAAATACTCATCATAGAGAATTATTTTTTGGGTACATTTTTTAATTCAGCATCCTTATACCATGCACATTCTGTATATAAAATTTCATTAAAATCGGGAAACCTTTTTACTTTATGAGACAAATTCTTTTTTGGCAATCAAATTGAGGGTTTTCTATATTATTTCAATCTATTAAGTTTGATTTTCAACAATGAAAGAAGAAAGTGAGTGCGGAAGTGGGAGAGATGAAAAGATATTTTAATCCAGTATTCAATTATTTGAAGAAATAAAATTTACTGAATCACGAAAACTGTAACTAAAACTTGATATTAATTTTGTTATTATCATGAATTTAGATAATTTTGAATTGGCTCCAAGCACACCCGGAGAATTATTTTGATTGTCTGACCAAATGATTGAATCATTTCTTCCGAATGATTACATTTATTATCATTATATCACAACTATTGTCTCTCAGATCATTTTGTATCGCATCAATTGAATGATTTACTTTATACCAGAAATGTAAGCTTGTTCATTTGTTGTTTTGTTATTAATGATTGAGAAACTGAGTGGTCGTCCGAATGGTTTCTATTGTTTTATTTTTTTATCAATAAGAGTGGATTCAGTATCTGTTTTTTTCCCTTGATACAGTTTGTTATGTTGTTTATTTTGTTTTGAAATTATCTATATATGATGAATAGATACTCCACTTGGTGATTAAATTATTTTGAAATTGAATTGTTTCAAAAAAAAAATTGAATTAGAGTTTTCAAAATGAACTTTAATGTATATTTTCCATTTTTTTGTTTAACTTGCTGAAAAATAATTAAAGCTTTGTGTGTTTGAAGTAATTTTGATCTGATCTGGATATCAAGATTGAACTTAATTTGCTAATTTAGTCTAATAAAGGAATTGCTTCGAATAATAATCAAAAAGTAACTTTATTCTTTGTTTTTTGATGATAAAAACTTTCTCGTTGATTGAATTGTTTAAACTACTTAATCAAGTGCTTTAAATGATAAATTAATAACACTTGTTGGAGATAAATAGAGTAAGGTCGAAGCTGATCTTTTTGATATTTTTAAAAATGTATATTAATTTAATTGATATTGATCATTAACCATAATAAAAAGATAAGGAAAATTAGTTTTTCAGTTTACAAATTTTTTGAGTAATTGAGAACAGATTTTATATAATGAATTGTTTTGAATAAATCATAAAGTTCAATTGATTATTCACAAATGTGCCACATAAATTGCCCAACTTAAATGATCATATATTTCATGCATAATCATACCTAAAAATATATATTTATTACAGTTTTTTTTATCAAAGTTTAGTGAAAATTAATTTAAATTTGTGACTTAATCACAAAAACTGTAACTAAAACTGAATAATATTTTTGTTAATTACCTTTTGGAGTTAAGACATCCAAAAATTTATTCTTTATATTCATGTGTATTATTTTCAATTTCATTCTAAAATAATGACTTAATTATGGTCTGTTTCATTCAATAAATTAATTAATCAATTAAATAATACTTTTCAAAAACTGTATCTAATACTCATCGTTAGTGTTGTTTATATCAAAAATTTCAATAGTTATTTATGGAAATCAGGAATCCATCAAATTTTCTTTCATTTTATTTATAATATTTTCAAATTTATTGGAGGAATGAAAGTACAAGTGTTAAAATGATAAAAAAGGAGGCAATGAAATAGATTTTAATCTAGAATGAAATTCTTGAAAACTATCAATTCAAATATAAAGACAGTAATTAGATCTATTGTCGTTTTTGTTATTATTGAAAATTTCAAAAAAAAAATAATTAAGGTATAAATCCACCGTGCACAAAAGTTGCAATCTAGCTATTTTGCACAAATAAAATGTTACTCCAATTCAGTTAAAATATTATGAATCAGAATTTAAAGGTATATTGAATTCCTATGTATTATTGAACTTGCTTATAAACATGTCAACCCATATATTCGAGTAATGGTTTATTCGAATGTTGGCCAATTTTTGCGATTTTTGTGCATGTACGGTATGAAGGAAGTTTTGTCTTTTGTTGTTCATTACACTCGTTGAATTCTCTCAAAATTTAATTGATTTCTATGTGCACATTACAAATTGTGCGGGATTCCCTCAAGATCTAGTATTCCCTCCAATTATGTTATAGATATTTGGTAATTATTGATAATTATCACACTTCAGGCACCCCATGTTCTTCAGATTATCAAATATTTCACCAAATTATTCATTTCAATCAAATTATAAAATAGAATTGGATGAAAAAAATTTTGAAACTAGGTAAAAAGCGACTTTTTGAGAAACCGATCCTTTCAACCCAATATAATAAGGTTTAATGAGGGATATTGTAAAATAAGGTTATATGACTTAAATAACAGCTTTTATAATAAATAATTTGTTTTTTCAACTTTCTTGAGTAAAATTAGATGCATTCTATGTTTTAAGCGATTTTATATCATCTGGATATTAAAATTGAACCAGCCTGGCTATTTTATTCTAATAAAAATTGCTTTGAATAATAATCAAAAGTAATTAAATTCTTTGATTATCGATGATAAAAGTGGTTTTTTAGTTTTGAGTATCAATTCTTGGCTTGGTGACATTTAACCAACCCAAGCTTGGGTTGGGTACCAAGCTTGGGTTGGTTTTCAACCAAAGTCAATAACCAACCCAATCTTGGTTATTTTTACCAAAATCAATAACCAACCAAAGCTTGGTTATTTTTACCATATTTCGAAACCAACCCAATCTTGGTTATTTTCACCAAATTCAAAAACCAACCCAAGCTTGGTTATTATAAACAAATTCAAAAACCAACCAAAGCTTGGTTATTTTTACCATATTTCGAAACCAACCCAATCTTGGTTATTTTCACCAAACTCAATAACCAATCTAAGCTTGGTTATTTTTACCAAACTCAAATACCAATCCAATCTTGGTTATTTTTACGATCCTCAAATACCAATCAAATCTTGGTTATCTTCACCAAACTCAAATACCAGTCTAATCTTGGTTATTTTCACCAAACTCAAATACCAATCCAATCTTGGTTGTTTTTACCAAAGTCAATAACCAACCTAAGCTTGGTTATTTTTACCAAACTCAAATACCAATCCAATCTTGGTTGTTTTTACCAAAGTCAATAACCAACCTAAGCTTGGTTATTTTTACCAAACTCAAATACCAATCCAATCTTGGTTATTTTTACGATACTCAAATACCAATCCAATCTTGGTTATCTTTACCAAATTCAAATACCAACCTGATCTTGGTTGATTTTCACCAAACTCTTAATTCTTTTTTATTTTCAAGCTAAAAATGTTTAATGTTTATTCTATTTAACTTTTATAATATTTTATTTAAATGGACAAAAAATACATAAATAAAATTGGACATGTTATTTGAGTTTTATAATAATAACCAAGATTGGGTTGATTTTCGAGTTTGGTGAAAATAACCAAGATTGGGTTGGTTTTTGAGTTTAGTAAAAATAACCAAGATTGGATTGGTTATTTACTTTGGTAAAAATAACCAAGATTGGATTGGTTATTGACTTGGGTAAAAATAACCAAGCTTAGGTTGGTTATTGACTTTGGTAAAAATAACCAAGATTGGATTGGATATTGACTTTGGTTGAAAACCAACTCAAGCTTGGTAACCAACCCAAGCTTGGTAACCAACCCAAGCTTGGTAACCAACCCAAGCTTGGTACCCAACCCAAGCTTGGGTTGGTTAATTGTCACCAAGCCTCAATTCTTTGGTATATAGGAACTAGGATTGTTTAAGCTTGGTAAACTAAGATTTAATCAAAATATACTTTCAAATTAATACATCGATGAGTATTTTGTCCAAAAATTATAAAATGTATTTTGTTTTCAGTATTCAAAGTATAAACAAGCTAATTTTACAGTGATTACAATCAATATTTCCGTATAGAAATTCTGTTCTTTTTTCAGTGATTTATTCTCAAAATTCGAACAATTTCTATATTATTCGATAAATACAATTCGAATATCAATTATTAAATAAAATAAATCCATTTATCGATATATGAAAAATAAGAATATTTTTTCCAAAACTGTATTCAAAACTTATCGCAAGTGTTGTTATTATCAGGAATTTCAATAATTAAATGTGGATATCTCGGCTGTACACATTTTCATGCTTATTTTTTGATTTATATTATCAATTGGTTCGTTACAAAAATAAAAGAGTTAACTATTGAAGAACGGAGGGATAGAATAGGATTATGATTTTCAATTATATTTTGAAAATAAAAACTATAGTCATATGACAATTAGAACAGCAGTCCTGTTGTGATAAATATTTTAAACGTATCCGATTTTCAAAATTCAAATGATAACCATGTATCAATTAGAAGTAGCCTATTTCATTGGATGAACGAGATGAAGAAATATTTTCTTCCATTAATATCAGATAATTAATCACTACTGAATTTGAAGCTCATTAAATGGCTTAAATAATTAAATTAATTTTGTTTAGCAAGATGTGATTAACCTTCTGGTAATCAGTGGTAAAGATATTGAATCTTTCATCAAAAAGTTATTGTTTTCCAACAATGGATAGGAATGGGTTTTGAAATAAATAACAGTTTATCGAAAGAATTAAAAAAAACTGTGACTAAAACTTAACAACAGTTTTGTTATTATCAAGAATTCGATTAATCAATAATTGGTATCCAGAAGTTAGCCCTTTTTCTTATTCATTGAATTTTATTATATAATTGATTTTCTCTCAAAATTTAGTTGAAAATGTGGGTTTTTAAAAATTGATGTTCCAATCTTAATTAGTTTTCCACACTTTCTTTATGCGGATCCGAAGCCTACCAAAGAAGAGGAAGGCCTTCAAATAATCCATGAGAAGCGTATGTTTAATTTGGATATTGAGCCTACCTTGGGCATTCCAATTAGAGCGGATACAAAAATGCAGATGATTTTAAAGGTTGAAAGAAATGGAAAGTTTAATTTATCGAGAGATTTTCCATTCAAACTGTTTTTTATACCCCAGCTTTGGAAGGGTATGAGTTTTTAAATAACATAAATGTAATGATAACATATCGACTGAATTACTAGAATATTCAATATGAAACTAATAATTATTACAAAATAATACTCTTTAAAATTATTCTTTAATTCTAATCCTGTTTATAATTCTTGAAATTTTAATACTATTTTATTGACTGAATTGCAAGAACTGTAACTAGAACCTACTGTCAATTTTGTCATTATCAAAAATTTAAACGAAAAATTAAGACCTGTATTGTTGCTCCAAATTTTTCTTGTCTATTATAATTTATCATATTGATGTATTCTCTCAAGATTTAAATCATTACCATGTACACATTACAAATGGGCTGTTTAAGTCAATAAACAAAATTTGTCATAACTGTAATTAAAACTTTTCAAAAGGGTTTTTATTATCAAGACTTAAAATTATGTACTATTGGATAATCACAATGCAAAAATTATCTTGCCCATTTTATTTTATTGAATTAGTCATCTCATAAGCAATATGTTAAGCAATACTCTATTGTCAATAGATATGAACGGTTGACTTATTGACAGTGATGGAGTTATTGCCATTCATTGAGAAACCTTGTGGGGTAAACGACAAAACCATATACCACATTACTTCGTCAATGTAGTGAATAATTAATACTAATTTTATTCTAAAAAATGGTAAAACTATTCATGTAAACCTGTCATGACCTGTCACCTGATTATGGTATTTAAATTAGTTTCGCAAAAAAAATGATTTTTTAGTATTCTTTTGAAAGAGTTGTTTTATCTTTCTCTATATGAAATGATTCTAATACAATGGATTCCTTTAGTAAACATTTAAATTCTTGATTATAACTAACTAAACGACAGTTTTTAGTTACAGTTTTGACAATTTAATATTTGAAATTATCCATTGATTGAATAAAACTTTAATTCTTACAAATACTCTTAAATGACATTTGTTTATTATAATCATTCAATGAATTAAGAGGTAATACCTCAAATATAATTTGAAAAATTGGTTTTTCCCTTGCCAATGATTAATGTTTAATGATTGATTGATCAATGATTATAATTGACCATGTGTAACCCTTCAAGTTAGGATCACTCACTTTCCGGAGTTTGCCCTACAATACAACATACTTAATAGAAAAATATTGAAAACTATTTAAAGAGCTGTTTTGATATAAAATCAAGTAATGCTTGGTAAAATTTAATCAAAAATGATTCATCAAATATTCAAGTAGTCTAAAATGAGGTGAGACTTCCTTTAAAATTATTTTAAATATAATTCTCCCAAAACTGTTACAAAAACCTGCTTTTTATTTTGGGATTATCAAAAATTTTATAGATTATTTATGGAATTCAAGCATCTTTGAAATCAATGATAACCTATGGATAAAATTACAAAACAGGTGGAATTTTTCAAAACTGTAATATAATCTGAACAAAATTTTTGTTATTATCAATGATTTTAATAATAATTTTTTGGGTAATTGAAAACGATAATAATCATCAAAACATTTTATTTTTTTAGTTTGATCATCAACAATCAAAGAAGAAGGAGAGTGTGCAAAAGGCAGGGAGAGATGGATAGATAATCCTATATCCAGTTTTCAATTATAAAAAAAATACGACTGAATCACGAAAACTGTAACTTAAACTTGATGATAATTTAGCTATTATATACAATTTATATAATTAAATATCGGGACACTAAGTCTTCACAATTATTTTGAATTTGAAAGTCAATTTTAAAATTCATAAGAATTCCGTTGAAAGCAATACGTATTATTTAACTAGCCCATTTGAAGATCTCACATATTATTTCACATATTATTCCTGAATTCTCAGGTTACTATTTTTATAATTTATTTCCTAATGATTGCCATGAATTTTATCAATTTCTTTTTATTAAATGTTGAACATTTCTTTATGTTAATGAAACCAGTTTGAAAATATCTTGTTAAAGTAGAATTTTTTTTAGTATTCTCACCTCTATTTGTTCAGATATTCACTCTCAAAACTCAAACAGTTATTCTATGATGAATAAAATTCGAATATTAATTATTAAATGAAATAAATTCAAATATCATTATATAAAAAAATAATAGTTTTCCAAAACTGTAATCAAAACTTATCTTAAGTGTTGTTATTATCAGGAATTTCAATAATTAAGGGTGGAAATGTTGACGCCTAATATTTTCATGTTCATTTTATTAATATATTTTTTTATTTTGTTGGAAGCAATTAAAATGTGTAAGCTATATAAGAACGGCGGGCTGGAATAGGATTTTAATCTATAATTAAACTCTTGGAAATATTTAATAAATTTCTATCAAGAGCATTATATGTACTTCACTGCATATCATAAAAAATAATTTTAAGGCCATATTTTGCATATTGAGTCAATCCTACATGTTCAGATTCAATATGTTTCAAAAAATGGGCTTAATAAGTTTCAAGTAATTTATTGTTCAATTTGATTTTCATGAAAAAGTTGAGCTTGCTCATCATTCAAACCTCTTTTTAAATGAGCCAGCAGGTTTAAAAATCGGGTTGCGGGTTTCTCTCATTCTTGTGAGTATGGGGAATCTGAAAAACATAAAAAGTTGGATCTAGATAACGATTTTGATTTTGCAGCAATAAGGCTCTCGTCGTAAAAATTCATATATGATCTAGAAATATAGATAGTAAGGCTTGACATGAGTAGAATAATTCCCACTAGGCCCAAAATAAAATTATTGAAGTTATTGATAATAACAAAACTAAATTTTGGTTTAATTGACAATTTTTTGTAAAAATTTTAACTCAAGTTAATAGTTATTTATTTAAACATCTTTTTGAATGATGAAATTTTAATTATTGATAGATTGAAATGTTCTTTTGATCAACATCTGTACAATTAGCATGATTAGATGAAAACAAATAATATTGCATGAACAAATTGTTTGAAAACTGTAAATATAGTTGATTGTTATTTAAAATATACCAGAATAAAAATTGACTGAATTAGTGGGAGTTCAACCTTATATTTCTTTAATATTATATCTTATCTAATTTCTATCATGGATTACCAAGACCTGAAAGAATAGAATTAACATAAAACTGAATAGTCTTATATAATAATATTTTAGGATACATTCAAACTTAAATTCAAAATAATTTTAAGTAAGTTGCTTAATTCGCTTCATCTTCAAATCCCGAAAATGAAAATCCCGAAACTGAAAATCCCGAAAACGAAAATCTCGAAATTGAAAATCTCGAAATTGAAAATCCCGAAAATGAAAATCCCGAAACTGAAAATCCCGAAAACGAAAATCTCGAAATTGAAAATCTCGAAATTGAAAATCCCGAAAATGAAAATCCCGAAAATGAAAATCCCGAAACTGAAAATCCCGAAATGATGATCCCGAATCCATAATCTCGAAATTGAAAATCCCGAAAAATCATTTATTAAGTAGCTTGATTATTGGAATAATTATCAAGTTAGCTTGTATTAAAACTGAACAAGTTAACTTGGTTGTTAAGTTAATGATCAAGTTGACTTGTATTAGTACTGAACATGTTAGCTTGGTTGTCAAGTTAATTATCAAGTTGACATGTATTAATATTGAACAAGTTGATTTTTCAATAAGATTTCAATAATCAAGCTTCATAATAAATGATTTTTCGGGATTTTCAATTTCGAGATTATCATTTCGGGGTTTTAAGTTTCGGGATTTCAAATTTCGAGATTTTCAGTTTCGGGATTTTCATTTTCGGGATTTTCATTTTCGGGATTTTCAATTTCGAAATTTTCGTTTTCGGGATTTTCAGTTTCGGGTTTTTCATTTTCGGGATTTCAAAGTAGATCCGATTTATTTGGACTTTATAATTTGATCATTGGTCAACATGATAATTTATGTGCACTTCAGTGGCGGTGCTCTCATTGGAAAGGGAACAGTTCTGATGTTCCAAAAGAAACTGATATTTAATGCCCTATTGACCATCACTTTTAATTTTTAATTCCATAAAATTTTCATGTGTACCAATTCCGAAAACAAATAATTAATAAACTTGGTAATTTTAAATTTAAAGTTTGCAACAATTTACAGTTTTGAATATTAGCTGTTTCTCATATTTAACCTTTCTAAACTTGGTGATCCCAGATTACATTGATCTGAACATCACAGGTGGCCTATCTAACATCTTGTACATTTTAGTAGTCAAACCGTTTGATAACCTTTTCCGACACTTCTATGCGAGCCATCAATTGGGGGCCGGAATTCAAATGCATGACTTGTCTCAATTGTGAAATTAAAAATCTGTTTATAGTTTTGACAAAAGCTGTAATTAAAGTTTACCTTAAGTTTTGTTTTTATCAAGAATTTAAATTATAAATTTGGGATAAGGAGAACAAACCTTTTCTTGAACATATTTTATTTAATTACGTTAATCATTCCTATCAATTATTCGATCAATTTTTTAATGTGTAACTCATCTTCACGAAGTGTTGAAATATAAATGTATATCAAAACCAGGACTTTTCTCTTTCAGTCTACCTGGTAAAAATAGAATAAACCAACATAACATTCAACTCGAACGCAAGGTTTAATTATATCCAGAAGAGGAAATACCATTTTATGTTGATATTTACTATAAATTTAATGTTAGAGAGAAATCTTAAAACCAATTGTAATGATTGTAATTTGAGTCTTGAATATTAACAAAACACATAATAATCGACCGATTCTTGAAACACAGACAGAAAAATAATAATGTATTATATTTTTAAATACTGAAAACTGTAAAAATAACATTGTTGTAAAATTTATATAGACCTTGAAACAGTTTAAATCTATTGGTCATGTTTTGAAAAATAATTTTGTTTTTATTGCACCTTGGTCATATTTTCAAATATATTCCTTTTTTTGTATGAAGGAATTTGAATTACAGATTATAATGTTCTTGTGGTAAGTTTTGATCAACATCCGTTCAATCATGGCCTAGAATAGAACAGATGATATTATTTGAACAAAATTGGCAAGCTCATTTGTCAGTACATTGAGTAGCAAAAGTTGCAGCATCTTCATTTTTTCACTGGATACATAATTCACGAAAAAGTTTTCTCCGGTGACGTTACCAATTTAATTAGAATAGTGTGAAATTAATAAACAATACTTGATAATTTTAAAATATTTTCTACACAATTATATCAATTTTTTCCATAAATTAATAATTGAATTCATGATAAAAACAAAACAATGAAAATGTTTTTATTACAGTTTTAATGATTTCTCATTATAATTTTATTTATTGAATAAAAAAATACATTCTAAATGGAATTTGTTTATCATGGTCATTCAATGAATTTTGATAGATTGCATCAAATATAATGATAAAGAAGATATTGTGGTATTATGTGAAGATATAATGAGAAAGTAATAAATTTGAGATAATTAATGCCCAGATTTTATTCTTAAAATTTTTGATAAAAAATGCAGAGATTTTAAGTTTTAATTACAGTTTGATATTCAGTCGATATTCTCATTGGTCTTAAAACTCATTCCTCTAAAAGGTTTGAGTAAAACACCCTTCAAATACAAAATTATTCGATTATTCCAAAACAATTGTGAACAACTTGCTGAAAATCGCTTCTCATCGAGGGTTGAGTTTTTGAAAGATATCAAGTTAATTTATTAAATTAAAGTTTAAAAAACAAACAATAAGTTTATTTTAAAAACTGATGAAGTGAGGTAATACTTTCATGGTCTATCACCAAGTTAAATTATTTATTATTGGAGTACTAGACTCCCTTCATTTTGCATTTGGATTGGATTATACCCTGGTTTTCTATTTTGTAATTTCTAAATTATCATATTGGATGAGAATTGACCAAATAATAACAAATTGAAATATCATTTTACCCATTTTTATACCAGGTTCTATATTTTTTGTGTGATTTTAAGTTTTGTGAAAACTGTAACTTAATCTGAAAACTATTTTTGTTATTATCAAGAATTTATTTAATCACTAATTGGACTAGAATGTATCAATATTTTATGCTATATATTCATGTGTATTTTTTAAATTTTGAGTAAGTTCTCTAAATTCAAATGATTACCAAGTTTGTGTGAAAAATAACCTGTTTCATTCAATAAATAAAATTAAAATAACTCTTCTCAAAAACTGTAATCAAAACTCATCATTAGTGTTATTATTATCAAAAATTTCAACAATAATTTATGGAATAAGGAATAAAAAAAATCTTGCTCATTTTATTAATATTATTTTTTTAATTTGTAAGAGGAATTAAAGTAGGAGTGTTAGAAGGGAAGAACGGTGGGATAGAAAGAAATATCAAACAAGAATTGAAAACAAAAACTTTCATCATTACATTGAATGGTTATGAATATTGAAAAGAGTTATTAATTTGTTGTCTCAATGAAATTCAATTTTTATTGAAGAAATGTCAATTTAGAAATTATTAAATCAAATCAAATCCACTTCAAAATTGGAAAATAATTACTATAACTGTTAAAAATTCTATCAAAACTATAAATAAAACTCAATTCAATTATTTCTATTATCAAAACTTAATACCTATTTATTCAATATATAAACTTGCTCTTGTTTGACCAATTCTTCTTGATTAATAAGAATCCTATAGAAACCCTTGACGAGTTTATCTGAAATATGTGAAAAGAATAATCTTGGTAGATTGTTTCTAAAAACGATATTTAATTTAATATTTTAATAATATCGACTGAATTACAAGAACTGTAATCAAAACCTACTGTTATTTTCGTTATTCTCGTTTTTTTCAAAAATTTCAAAATATTCAAGGCATAAGAAGAAGTTTGAATTTTGTTGTTCATTACATTTTATCATATTTGATGTATTTTCTCAGAATTTAAATGATCACCATGTACACATTATGAATGGCCTGAATTATTCAATAAACAAAATTAAAATAATATTTTTTCAAAACTGTAACTTAAACTTATCCTAAGCTCTATTATTATCAAGAATTGAAATTATAAATTATTGGTAGTAACACTCACGAAAAATTACTTGCTCATTTTATTTTATTGAATCAGTCGAGCAAGAATTTATTGAAGTAGGGACGCTGAAAAGAAAACAAAATACTATTGCCACCGTGCACGATCGGCTCATTTTTTAAGAATGGGCTAAATAATTAGCTAGTTATTTATTGTTGAAATTGATTTTGATACAAAATTTGAACTTACTCATTCATATTCATGCTCTGAAAGACAATCAGAAATGTCTGAAAATTGGTCCATAAATTGATTAATTATTATCAAAAATTTCATTATATATTTATAGATCAAATCAAAAGTATTTCAAAATGATTCAAGTTTTGGTAATAATTGTGAGCGTGTTCATTTTTGTGACGTCTTCGTGCTCTTGTTTTGATTAATTTGTGGTAGACTTAGTTCAGAGAAGGCTAAAAGTCTTCGGTGAGGGTCTACTTAAGAAGAATAGGTTCGGATTG
>JAQGCQ010000346.1:0-15603 GCA_034699945.1 Chamobates pusillus
AAACATTAGACTTTTTACATTTGAATTAATTGGAATTTCAAACCTCTTTTTAAATGAGCCAGCAGATTTAAAAAATCAGGTAGCGGGTGTTTCTTATTCTTGGAAGTATGGGGAATCTGAAAAACATAAAATATTTGATCTAGATAGCTGTTTTAATTTTGCAGTAACAACACTCCCGTCGTAAGAATAAATAAAGTTATTCGAAACAAAACTAATCAAGAACATAAAAATTATCTCGGTTTCATAAAGTTGAAAATATTTGATAAAAATAATTAACTATCAATATTCAATTCTTCAGTTTTGAGTGTGGATCTCTCATAGTACTGGTACATTTTAAGTAATCCTGGTAATCGATTCTTAACAGCAAAACTTTCAATCACTTCAAATGTGAAACAATATTCGTTTCTCTAGACCTTTGAATGAAAAGAAAAATATGAAATAATTTCATTAATATTTTTTCTTAATTTTCTAACCTTTTTCAAATAGATGTTGACATGAGTTCCTTGATTACTATTTTCAATTCTATCAACATTGGAGTCTCGATTTTTGAGCTCTTTGAACATATAACCACTAGGAAAGTCCAATTCAACTAGCACATTTGTGAGGTTTATGTGGTTCTTCAAACTGAATTGATTAACAATTGATAATTATTCAATAAATCAATTTTTCAAAAATACCTAGAACATATTTTCAGGGAAGTATTTGTTGGTTGTGAAGTGTTCAAGTTAAAAGCACCATCCAATTTATCCTTGGTGTTATATTGCCAAAATGCGTTTAATTTGACCCTTCCCATACCTTGAACAGTAAAATTAACAAACCTTGATGAGCTGTTACCCTCAAAAAATTGTGTCATCTCATTTTTGTTATTCAAAATAATGTGCTTGTCCGATTCATTTTTGTAACCAGAATCAAATATAACATCTATATTTTCGAAATCCGGGTTATATCGAGACATAGTAACTGCAAAATCAGTCATCGCTTCGGTGCATATCAGCGGAATGTAAGAGTTTGGGTCAAACATGTGAGGAAGAAAAGCTCCAGCGAAGTTTTGGCTCTTGCTTAAAAATCGGAAAACTTTCATTGCTTCTTTGTAATCTCCACGTTTGGTTAATAGCATCAAACCATAAGCTGTGACATGAAAATCAGCTTGATTGTTTTCTCCTATCCAATAAATGAAATCATCATTTTCTTTTGCCATTGATCTGACAGATTTAAAACATGTATTGTTCAATACATGACCATAATAATTTAATGCATAACAGCTGGATATTTTATCTAAAGGATTTTTCAAGAAAGGAAAATTTATTGCAAGGTAGGTCAAAGTTTCTTGGTCATTTCGGTTTAATGCCAAGATAGCGAATGAAGAGAGATAAGCATTTGTTCCCGTGTTATATATTTCAATATCAGGATCGGTTTCTTTGAAGCCAAGAGCCTTTTTCTGTTTAATTATCCATTCTTCAGTCTGATTAATATGGTCAAGTACATTCAATGAAATATATTTTTTGGACAATTTCATAACTTTCAAGGAGAGAATGGTTTGCCAAAGGAAAGGTTTCTTTCTCATCGAGTCGTCACCACTAGCTGAAATAATTAAAATATTAAGTTAAATTTAAATAGTTATATTATTTACGAAAATAGCTGAATGATCCTGGTTCTTTTTTGTTAAAGCACAGTTGGCTTATGACAAATTCAACATCTTTCAAAGCTGCTTGCATCAATTGTGGTGTGTCTCTTTTCATTGTTTTCATGTAATCCAACCAGAACACTTTTGGGAAATATCTTACGGTTCTTTGTTGACAACAACCACCAGGAGATGAGAAATCTAAGTGAACACTCTTGGTCATCTCTTTCAACTTATCCAAACGATCATTCCAAAGAGGAGAAACCATTTCGGTTGAAGCACTCAAAAAGAGAATTTCCGATCCTTTGACTCTATTCTCAGGGTACTTAATTTCAATGAATGAACTTAGCTTTTTATTTTCATTATCTTCTGTTAAGTCGAAATATTGTGTCTCGGTTTTTGAAACAATATGACCTTCATATTTTACAACCAGATGTTTAACTTCGCCATCGATTATTGTGCCATTATCATGGTGAAGTTCGGCAGTTATATTCAATTTTCCAACCTTTTTTGGAGTGATCTCACATGACAGATATTTTACTTCATTAGACTTCAAAGTAATTCTATCCTTGCAATTATAATCAGTTTTCCCTGAATGAATATAATAACTGACAACCATATCTTGTTCAAAATAATTGAAAATTATAAAATGGATAGGTGTGGTTTCTGTTCTAATAATCGAATATGGCAAACTAAGCTTGACGAACAATTTTTTGAAAATTTGATACTGAAAATAAAAATTCAATTAAGAATGAATGTAAAAGTATGAATAAGTATACATACTCTTGCTGGGACATTTACAATTCCCAATCCATTTTTAGGGCTGATTGAAAATCCGGTTACACGATAAGTTGAAATAGCCTCAGGCACATTCATTTTTCTTCTAGATGTTGTCCTTCCATTTGTCCTAGGGAATAAAAATTATCAAATAATTATCTTATATAATTTATTTTTAAGATCATACATATTGAAGCTATCCCAAATCCAAGTTTCGCTCAGCATTTCCCTTATTTTCTTTGAGTCATCGTTGTTAATAGGAGGAATTTCTTCTTCGTCGTCATTTTTAGTTTTAACTGAATAAAATTCATCACTTTTACATTCTTTTCCATAATCTGTTTTGAAATATGTGTCTTGATTTGAAAAAACATCATTTCCTTCATTAATGTTATTTTTCATATAAATTAATTCAGCCATGACTCTTTTAGTGGAGATATCATTCCCATTACTCATTGTCAAAATGGCCTCATCCAAACCAAGCAGAAATACCTGGGAATTCGCTTCAGTGCTGACACTCATTTTGCCAGTCTCATTTGGTTCATAATTGAATTTTTCATTTGAAATTGAAATATTATTTTTGAAAAACAAGTCTGTGACCAAAAGGAATGAATCCGAAATTATCAAACTACTCACTGGTGATCTTGTAAAAACTGTGATTGTTGAAAACGGATACATATCTTTTGTGATTTGTAATTTAAATGATCCAGTTTTGGTTTTAATTATTGATTTTTGAATTGATTGATGAATCAAATCACCCTTGGCCACCACAAAAATGGAAAATAAATCAAAATCAAAATTCGATTCCAATGTGAACTGAATGAATTCTCCAACTGAACTAGGTTTGATTGTTTTATCCTGTGTGCTTATTTGAATATATTCTTTGGTACATTCAGGTATTGGCGTTAATTTCTTTTGATTGATAATCATATTCTTAGAATTTTTCACCTGGATTGTGATCAAATTGTAAGTGTTTTGTGTTGGGAATGCGCACATCAATTGACCGGGTTTTCTCATCAATTCTATTGCTTGTATTATAATGGTTGCGCTACCAATTTGGATTATAGCTTCACATGAAAACTTTTCCATTTCACCTTGATTCAGAGACTTCCCATTCAAATCTGAAACTTTTATCTATTGTAATAAATGAAGTTAATAAATTTAATTAATAGATGAAATTGAAAAATTACCAGATTAGTGGCTTTTTTGCCTGGCCTGAATTTCTTTCGCTTATCTTCGAATTCCGCCTTTATATTTTGATCAATCACTTGAAAGGTATCTTGGATTTTATATGTGTCGTTTGTATTATGGTCAGTTGCAGTAAGAAATACATCATATGTAACAGTGTTGCAAGTACTGAATAATAAGTGTTTTTCTCTTAAATCGATCCCTGTTGAATTTGTTGAACCCATGATTGAACCTTCAATTGTCATATTGAATTCTGGATGTTTAACACAACCATCTTTTATTTTGATTGTCATTTCAAAGGAACCCTGTACAGGTTTTCCAAAAGTGTAGTAGAAATCGATAGAATAATTCAGCTCTGGATTGGACATTTGAATGAACTTGGGCAGATTGATTGTTAGATTTGCGAGTGGTAGCTGATACTCTTGCACAGCAAAAGTATAATTGTGAAGAATTCCATGTAAGTCTACTTGAATTTTCCAATTTCCTTTTTGTGCTTGGTCATGAAGTGTGAAATAAGAATCACTTGTCACTCCATTTGTATATTCCAGGCTGTCAATTCCAAGTTTTTGGGATTTATCCAATGTACTTTTCTAATTAGGTATTTTCAATCAGTATAAATTTGATAAAAATTATTTTCAAGAACATACCAAACTATAAAAACGGAGTTTTATTTCATTTGGATCCTTTTCAATTGAAAATTTGAATTAGTTTTAGTTCATTAAGAAAATAAAGCATAATTACAATGACGAATATTTTGAATCCTTCGACATCAGTTATCGGAAGTGGCATTAAGTCTGAGTTTAGAAACAAAACTCGAAAATTGACATCTTGTCCAGGCAAGTAAATTGGTTTGTCAGTTTGTACCAGGACAAGACTATCCTTTAGTACATATTTCAAAGAAAACCTTTCGTTGATTTTAACCTCTCCAATAGATGTAACAATAAGAGTCAATTCTTTGATGTCCTGTTTAAAGTCAAATTGTTGGGAGATACTTTTTTGAATTTCACCAATATTGAAACATTCTGTTTTCTCAACAGAAGATCGACCTGTCTCTCCATTAATTTCAATTCGAGCTGTCACATTCGTTTGCTTTGTGATTTGGGAGAATGATACCAAAATTGTGAATGGTATATTTGGCTTGATCGTTTTGGGTGCAACGATTGCATAATTAGGGTTGCTTGTATGAAAAAAATAAAACTGTAGGTAAACCTAATTAAAAAGAGCTCTTTTCTTACCAGTTTATCAGATTAAACTGAACACCTATCAAAAATAGCAGAAAATTTAATTTCATTGTTAGTGTTTGCTAAATAAATGAATTATTGGAGAAAGTCTTCATTTTTATACAGAATTATTAATCAAATTTTATCAAATTTATATATTTTATCATATGTTGAGCACTTGAAGATTTAAAAAATAAAAATAATCTAATTTAGGCATTTCATATCGAGATTAAGTGGTATACGTGATAGTTCAAGTCCTTCTCAAATATATATATATATTTTTAAGATTTATTTTATAGATTCTAGATATAATTATATAGAAATATTAATACTGAAATTAAATTGAGCTGAATAATATAAATATAAACCAGTTATATTCAAGTGCATGATCTCAAAGATAAACCATCAAGCCCATTAAAACAGGCATTACCACGGTGGTTTAACCAAAACGAGAAAGCGGAATATTTTAATAAAGTTATAACAAAACAAAGTTTTTCATAATTAATTCCGAATGACAATTTTGTTGAAAATTTATATTGATGTACATTTAAATAATAGAAAATGTAGGAAGACTAGGAAACAGCTACAACATTATTGAAATATTCAGTCAAAAAAATGGTAATCTAGAAAGCAAACATGAAAATTTAAATTAGTTATTAGAGTTTCTATTTTTATTTTATATTGATAAACGAAAACTAACAAGCCTAATTTTTAAAATTGTTTATTTTGAAGAATGATCAATCAAGTAAAAAATAAAATCTATAAATTTTTAAATTTGAACTTGATCTAGAATGAAATGCCCAAATCTGAAATTTTCACAAATTCAAATGTTCTTTATTGAACATGCACATTTTTTGATGAATCTATCACCATTTATCAGGTCAATTCTATTAACTAGGTCCATACAGCATCAAGAGCATCAGTTGGAAGGTGAGAAGAGCATCAAGAAAATTGAAAGGTTCCTTGGCAATCTAAACAATTTGTGATAAGATATCTTCTGTAAATTACTCGAATCTCAAAATTCTGCTCAAATATTGAGAGAATATTATTGATAATGATTTTTTCACTTCCATGAAACTATTCATTTTCTGGTCAAATCGTATTAATGGTACATGTTAGCCTAACTACTTTATTTTTGAAATTATACCATGTGAGAGGCTAGAATGTAATGTTAAATTTAATGAAAAATATCCCATGATAAGCATTTACAAAATTCTCTCATCAAGGGTATTCTGGCTATACCTTCTTGTTGATATCTGTGTTGAATAATGAATATCACTTATAAACTTCACATATTCTCTGATTAATTTAAGAAATTATTGATATTTTTTGACATTAATTTTAATTGAAGTGTTCTAAGATTTTTCTCGTCAGCAAAAAGTTCTAGATAATGAAAAATAAGAAAACACTTGAAATATAAGTTACGAAATCTTTAATTCGAAAAACATATTACATCATATTTGATTTTTAATTTTACGTTTAATTTAATAAATAAAAAATGTTGAGATTCAACTTTTTGTTGTTTTTAGGCCAATAAATGATTAAAAATGATAAATCAAGCTTCAAACAACACTTAATCATAATCTACTCTATTGTTTGAGGATGAAATGAGCATTTTTGTTGATTAATTGACCAAAAAATGACAAAACGTGTCCTTAAATGGTCAGTTTTTTTCAGTGTACATTTATGTTCAAATTTCGATGATATTTAGGCTAAATTATGAGAAGAAGAGTTTAACATTGTAGCTATTCAGTCTTATTTTTATTAAATTTATTCATTTATTTTTATATTAATTTTGCAGTCTTGAAATGAGATTCTCTTATGTCAGAGCACTGTTATGTGATATACGAGCGGACAAAATTAGACATTTATACCAAATAATCTCTTATTTCAGCTTCTCTTATATTGGGAGGCATTAACATTAAAGACACCATAGGAGTGGTCTGTGCATCAGTTTTTGTCCCTTATATCGAAAATTCTCTTATATCGGGCTCTTTTATATTGGAATAAAACTGTAATAGGAATAATAAGAGCACTTTGTTTTCACAGAATGAGTTAACAAGTGTAATTATAATGTAGAACCTAGAAATATCAATGGAGTTTGACACCGTTATTCTAAGATTTGAAAAGTGTAGAGAACCAAGTTATTTAGAATATCTTATGGTTTTTTCTACAATCTTCTTCAAATTCATTAAGCGTTCAAAGCTTTTTCTATTGGTTTCATGAGTTTAAATCTGTCTAAATACACACAACTTCTGGAGAAAATTAAGGCACCTATGTTAAAGAATGGGACTAATTTCACACTGGTTTTTGTGAAAAATAGTGATATTTTCATCGCTTATTTCACGTAAATTTTTCAAATTATAAAATTGTCTGAAATTATGCAATAAAGTTGATATAAGATCAAGGATAACTTCAGGGGTCAGCAGTAAACCCTCCTGACTTCAAAAATTTGCCAAACCCCCCTGAACT
Source organism: Chamobates pusillus (assembly GCA_034699945.1). Taxonomy (NCBI): domain Eukaryota; kingdom Metazoa; phylum Arthropoda; class Arachnida; order Sarcoptiformes; family Chamobatidae; genus Chamobates; species Chamobates pusillus. The sequence continues at coordinate 7,276 of JAQGCQ010000346.1, forward strand.
TTGAAAAATTTCACATTACAGGTATACCTTTTCCTCAATTTTTAAAAATTTTAACAATACGTCTATGGAGTCCGCCATTTTGTCTGCCATTTTAACACCCCTGACTCCCTTCCGGAATCAAAAGACGAAGTTATCCCTGTATTAGATCCTAATTTTTATCATTATTCTGACGAAAATAATTAATTCCTGAGGAAATGTATCTTGAATATATTGTCTTATTTCACATTTCATAATTTCATATTACCCAAAGTTAAGTCCCAAGAGTGTGAAATTAGACAGAGTTGAGGGTAGTGATAATCTCAAATTTTTAGGCTAAAATCCATATTGGTCTTCCGCTATACACTTAGGATTATAGAATGCTAAATCCATGAAAGATGAGTTGATCCGATTGAATAGGTAGTTAATATCAATACATTAGGACAATGGTAATTCTATGGAAGTTGTTGATAAGTCTATGAAAAATTATCATTCATATATATATATATAGTTTTTCTAATATATCTTGGGACTCTGGAAAACATACTTCAAACTGAGAAAGACGGATAATGTTAATGTGTGAAAATTTGAACAAGATCGTGATAGTAGGAGTGTTTTAGAAAATCCCAGAACTGTATTTGAGATAGGTATCTATCGGAAGGGTAGTTAATTCATTGAAATAATTCTAATGGCAAGTAACATTACCCAAAAAATTATTATATCAATTATTTTAACCAAATTTTCGGATTTTATATAGGCAAGTAGAATAATAAGTTAGTTTGGGAAGGATGCGAGCTTTACCTAATTTATTAAAAATTTCGCATCCAGTATATAGCCATTAATATAATGTCTGGCAGTCCCCTTTTCACCTTGTTCTTTTTGAAATTTTTCGATCAAATAATTTAAAGATGTGGTTTTGTGGGAAGTCAATTTGATGGTAAAATAATTTGATTTGGTCAGCTCAATTTTAATTTATCATTAAATTGGTGAACATTTTTATAAGATTTCAGTGAAATTGATTCTTTTACAAATTCAGCAAATATTATCAAAATGTTATTTCATCAATTATGGTGGAACCTTTCAATTTTTGTTCATATTTTTTTGTGTCCATAGAGTTATTCAATCTATAAAATGGCTGATCTTTGGTGAAAAAATATTCTACCATGGTCAATTTGAAAAATGTTAATATTATGTTAAAATGACATTCCACTTTAGCTATATCAAATTTCAAAATTCACAAAGATAATTTTTTTGAATTGTTGATCTTTAATGATCGACATGAAAATTTAAAATAACCTTGAAAGTTTTTGAATAAATCGAAAAAAATTGATAAAATAAAAACTTGCAAGCAAAATTTAAGAATATGTTCACAAATATTCCGTTACTATATTTTCTGCCTATTATGAAAATTTGATCGAAAAATTCCAGAAGAAACAGGGTAAAAAGAGAACTTCTAGACGTTATGTCAATGGCTGTATATATTTTGTCTCACTTTGTTTATCTCTTAGTTAAATGATATAAATATATGCGTCAATTCAAAAAATTTTATTCACATTAATTTTATATTAGGCATAGGATAAATATAATGATAAGATATGACTTCGGTTTATATAAAGGATTGTTTTTTCATTCCTTTACATATTTTGCTTCAAACTAATTATTTTATGCAATCATTGATGATAGTCAAAATGTATTTTTTGTTATTTTTTATGAGCGTTTCGCTAAGTTTGATAAATTGGTAAGTTTTTAATTGATAAGATGAATTATTTTGATTATATTAAAATTAAAGCACACCCAAGTATGCAATTGTTGCCCCGAAACTGGTTAAGCCAAACGTTCCTTATACAATATTGGTGTCATTTTCTGAGCTAACCAAGGTGACAAATGTTACAGCTAAAATTGAAACAAATGATGCTGCAATTGAACATGGCACTTTAGTTAAAGGAGTTTTCAACCCACAAATATTGCAGCGAAATCTTACACAAAAAATTGAGTTCAGACAAAACCTTGAAATTTTAAATTTGATTGTCGAGTCTGTTGGCGAGGTTAATTTCACACAGAAGTTTTCATTGAAATTTGCATTGAAAGATAGTTTAGTATTGGTTCAAACTGACAAATCAATTTATCTACCTGGACAAGAAGTGAATTTTCGAGTATTGTTTTTGGATTCTGACTTAAAACCACTCACAACAGAAGATATAAATGGTTTCAAAATTTACGTCATTGTAATTATTTTTGTTTTATTTTATAAATTTTATAATTATTTATCTAGCAAATACAAATTCAAAATTCGAATGATTTTTCTTTTTCAGGATCCAAATGGCATAAAATTAAGCAACTATGGCTTGGTATGTTCTACATATTATTTTATTTAACCACGAAAATACCCGAGAAAAGACGCCTAGTGATTTATTCTATATTGAAGTATGCAAGGTAACTGACAATTTGGTATGAATTTGAAATTGGTAATAACACCATTCAATAGCCAAATTAATTTTTCAAATGTCAAAATTCACTGGAAAAAAGTATGAATTTTAAAAAATCGTAATAATTTTTCTGGTCAAGTCATTCAAGAATGAAATTATCAATAAAGAAACTGTATTTTTAATCTTGGTTGACTTTTACCATGAAAATGATCACGATCATTTAAAATTAATACTTTTCTATAGTGAATTTTGAAATTCGAAAAATTGATTTGGCTATTGAGTGATGTGATAACCGATTTTTCATTTATACCAAATTGTCAGTTACCTTGCACACTTCAATATAGAATAAACCACTGGGCGTCCCTTCTCGGTTATTCTCGTCGTGAGTATGAATTAATCATTCAACGTATTAAATACAATTTTGTGTTTTTGTCCTCATGAAGCCTCAAAGGTAGAGGTGTGTGAGGGTGTTGATGTGGGTAGAGGTGTAGGTAGAGGTGTGGGTAGAGTTGTGGGTGATGGTGTAGGTGTGGAGGAGGTGGGGGTGTAAGTGTGGGAGAGAGAGAGCGAGAAAGAGCAAGAGACGGATTATCTAGTTATTTAAATCTTATTTAGTATGATAAAGATGACAAAGAACGAAAAATATTACAATATACAAATGGTGTGACCAGTGATTCCGCTTTCAAGCTCTATGAACATGCACAAAAAGGAGATTGGAAAATTCAAGTTCAACTATATGAAACTCTTTATAATTACACCTTCAAGGTCGAAGAATACAAATTACCACTAGCAAACCTAACCTTAAATTTACCAAAAATTATTGAAAAGTCTAACCCAATATTTACTTATTCGATGAGTATTTATTACAATTTCGGTAAACCAGTTTCCGGAATATATAATATGACGATTAAATTGAAAGAAGGGTGTGGAAAACATCCAGGATATAGCACTTCAATCATCGGAACAATTCAAGGATGGACCAATTCATCAAGTTTCAATTTACTTGAAAAACATATGATTCTGAGTGCTTGTAACATGATGAATTATGATGTGTTTCTGGTGGTTATTGAGGAGAACACAAATGAAAAATTCGAGATTAAAGATTCATTTCAAGTTTTTGACAAAAATATAATTGCCGATTTTGAAGATAACAGAAATAAATTCAAACCTGGTCGAACGGTTTCAAGACAGGTTAGTTATTTATTCACAAAATAAGGTATTACTAGAGGGAAGGGTCAGTTTTAAAAATTCCCTTGATTAAAAAAAAATAACATTACGTCTGAACAGGGAATTATCTAGGTTGAAGATGACTAAATCAAATAATTTTAGTATTGTTTTGTTAATTAAAAAACTTAGAATATAACCATGTTTAATAAAAATGCATATGGCCACTTTCATTATCCTTTCTGGACAGCATTGATATCGGGATTGAAGTGTATTTCGAAAGCTTATTGAATATTATTCTTAATATGAGCTCAATTCTATGAAATATTGTTTATCATTTGAACGAATTATTATTAGTTTCTATTCATTTAACGAATTAAATCTTTTGAAATACACTTCAATCCCGATATCAATGCTGTCCAGAATGGATAGTGAAAGTGGCCATACGCATTTTTATTTAACATGGTTAGATTCTAAGTTTCTTATGGAACAAAACAATACTTAAATTATTTGATTTAGTTATTTTTAAACAAGATACTTCCCTGTTAAGAGAGAACCATTATAAATTTTTTACGATTTAAGCATCAGAGGTAACAAGCTCATGTTTCAAAAATTTCAACATAACGTCTATAGGTTGCAACAATTTTTTAAGTTGGCCCCCATGACCTACTCTCCAGAATCTGAACCAGGGTTGCCTCTGGAATATGATAATCCGGGTTGATCAAAAGGTTTTGATGATTAATAATACAATGATTGAATTTGGTTCAAATATTTATTTTTATTTATTATAAAGTTTATTTTACTCCTCAATCATTTTATTAGTTATCATCAAAATCTGTTAAATAACCCTTACTATTATATGATAGAAGCAAATTTTTATCAAAACAAGTTACCTTTGCCTTTTAATTTTTTTAGATTAACCTATCAGACATGAATGGAAGAAAATTGAGCTTAAAAGAACTGGAAAAGTTTAAATTTGATGCTATCCTAGAACATGAAAATAGTACTAGCATCAGTCTGCCATTGGAAATTGTTAAAAGTCCAGGATCAATTCTCTGTCAATTCTCTACTACTGCGAAACTTAAAAGTTTAAATATCAGAGTCAATTATTCAGATAGCACAATTGTCAAAGAAAAGAAACTGATAGCTATTGCTGGGTGCGATTCAGATTATATTGAAATAAATACACAGGAAAAAATTTTCAAAGCTCTTGAAATAGGCGGAACTACCACATTTACTCTACTATCAAATTTTGACTTTGATGCATACACAGTTTTCGTGATGAGCAAGGGCAATTTAGTTTATGAGACACAATATAAACAGATAAAAAGAAAATTTGGATCATTTCAATTGAAATCCACATCTGATATGTATCCTATGGCAACAATGACAGTTTTTGCCAGATTTCCAGGAACAAATAGAATAATTTCGGATACATTTGTTTTAATGACGGAATTATATCTAAAGAATAATATATCAATCGAAACAGAGAAAGTGAATTACGAACCAAATGAGAAAGTTCAAATAACTGTGAGTTCAGATGATGATTCTCAGATATATTTACTTGGCCAAGATGAAAATCTATTTTCAAAGACAAATGATAATGATATTTCAATAAATCGAGTGTTTGGTGAATTAACTCAGCTCAAGAATAATCTCAACGCAGGAAGTGATGTGTTTTCTAATCAAGAAATATATTTTCACACCGATGCTGTTCAAGAGTGCAAAAATTATGCCTACTTTTCATCTCTAGTGACAGAATCTGATGATGATAATGTTGAGGAATGGCTTTCCAATAATGACCTTGCAAAATATAAAATGCAAAGTGAAACATGGATTTGGGATGCATTTAAAATGTAAGAATAAACACATTAATCAAAATTAATTAAGTAATATTTTATTAGGAATAATGATAAGGGTTCATCCAAAAGATCATTAATTGTTCCCGAAACTATTTCAAATTATCGTTTGACGGGGTTTTCAATCAGCCCAAAAAATGGTTTGGGAATTGTCAGAGAGCCAGCAAGAGTAATAATCAAAGAAACATAATCTAAAAAATTATTAATTTTCCTCAATTTAATTCCAATTTAGATTGAAGTATTTAAAAAACAGTTTGTCAAACTTAATTTGCCCTATTCAATCAATCGAAACGAGACAATATCATTGCACATAATAATTTCAAATTTTTTCAACCGTGATATAAATCTATTTTATAATGTTTATTCAGATGAGCTAGATTTCACCTGCGAAGATACGATAACACTGATTTCAAATGAGATCAAATATATAACATGTGAGCTGACACCAATACGAGTAGGTTTATTCAATATCACAGCCAATATATTGGATGATAATAATACCGTCATTGGGGCAGAAACAAAAAATATCTTGGTTAAATACGAGGGTCATGTAGAATCAAAAACTATGACAAAATATTTTGATTTAACAGAAGATAAGGAAAATAAAGTTATCAATTCGTCAATTGAAATAGATCATCCTCAAAATATTGTTGAAGGCTCTGAAATTCTCTTTCTCAGCATTTCAGCAGAACTTGTAGGATCAAAATGGCAAGATCAATTGAAAAATTTGTTCGACTTGACAAAAGCTGTTATTTTCAATTTCGATTTAATCACCGGCTCTTGTAATGCTTTAATCGTGAATTATTCTCCGAAATTGTACTGGTTAGATTACATAAACAAATTGAAAAGAGTTGACCCAACATTGAAAAAGAAAGCTCTTGATGTTATAACACATCTATTCGATAATCACTGTCACAATACAAACCAACTTGGATCATTTAGTTACGGTAATCAAATTCTGAATTTTATTCTATACCAATTTCAAATTTTCAAAAATTTTAGGAGTAAACGGTGTTGGAATACCTTCTCAATGGTTATCAATTCATTCATTGAAAATGATGAATTTGGCAAGTTCTTATTTGCCGATTAATAAAACGCACATCGAAGAAACGATTGACTGGATACAAAAACAGAAAAAAATACTTGGATTTACTGAAACAGACCCAGCTCATGAATTATTTCCAACCGGAACCAATGCCTATTTGACATCATTTGCATTGCTCGCATTGAATAGCAACGATGCACCAATAATCACTTATCTTGCCAATATCTATTCATTGTTGAAACATCCCTTGGATATAATGTCAACCTGTTATGCATTTACAGTATTTGGTCATCCCTTGAATAAAGAATGCTACAAAAATATTATGTCAATGGCGAAAATTGACAAGGATATAATAAAATGGGTCGATGGAAGTGGTGCTGATGATTTACATACCACCGCTTATGGGCTAATGCTTTTGACACAACGCGGAGCTTATAATGAAGCAATTAAAGTTTTTCGTTCTTTGAGCATGGACAAAAACTTCACCAAAGTATACAAAGGCGAACTTTTTGATACTCATTCTTATGTACCAGTGATTTGCACCGAGGCAATGAACTATTTTATCTCAACCATCTCCAAATATGATCCTGATCTTGAAAATATCAATGTAGTTTTTGAAACTGGATTTAAAAACTCAACTGATCAGAATATAAATTTAAATAATAAAAATGACCTAACGCAATACTTCGAAGGAGACAGCTCAACCGATATTATCAAATTTAGTGTCAACGGGAGAGGTAGAGTAAAAGTTGATGCTTTCTGGCAATACAACATCAAAAGTAAACTTGACAAAAATTTTGAATTGAAAACAACTCATCCAACTAATTCCACTCTGAATATTTGTGCAAGGTAATAAGAATCAATTTTTTACTCATTTAATTTTAAAAATTATTTCGAATCATAGTTTGAAAAACCACGAAAATTTTACAAACACAATTTTTGAGCTTGATTTGCCTAGTGGTTACATATTCAGAGGACTGAAAGAACCAGATTCTAATGTTGATAAAATTGAAAACCTAAATGAAGGGACACATATCAACATCCATTTAAAAAAGGTTAGTTAACAAATTTATAATTAATAATAATTTTTTTCGAATTAAAAGGTGGAAAAACCAGATTATTGTTTCACTATTGAAGTGATCGAAAGTTTTGCTGTCAAGAATCGTTTACCTGGTTTACTGAAAATGTACAAGTTTTATGACAAAGCAACTCTTAAAACTGCTGAATTTAATGCCATATTGAATCAATCAGATGAATGAAGACAAAATTTAATATTTAAAAATTTATAATCCTTTGATTATTAAAATTTATTTAACCAAGACAATCAACATATCGATATTCCAAGCTAAAAATTCAATCAATATAATCATTTGAAAAATTGAGTAAAATAACATTTTTCTTTCAATATTCATATAATTTCTGGAGTATTTGATTTATTTTGATCAAAATATTTTCAAATATCAATAACAAGCTCATTTATATCAATGAATAAATTAGAATTTTAGAAATGAACATTATCAATGATTGATAAATACGCTAAGGATAAAATATACCAATGTACATTAGCTGAACAGTTGTTCAATTTTCACACAACTTATCTCAATATAAATGCGAATAAAAGCTGTTTTGAAATCATTTTTAAAATAATATACAAAACAATGTTTTCAAAGATATTAGCCTTAAGTCTATTCTGTGCTCATTTCGCAGCCGGTGCTAAGCCTTGGGAACCACAGCCCGGGTCCGCCTCTTGGCTTCAATTCCACGAACGACTCCTATATCAAACACAACAACACAAGAATGATATCAAAGCCTTTTTCATCGGAGCGTCGGTTACGGAGTATTGGCTGAATGAGGGCCG